>OY743227.1:41260564-41501527 GCA_963555765.1 Orthonevra nobilis
GCATGGTGATTAAATTTTTGATTTTCCTTTTGGAGAAATTGTAATACGGAATATAAAATTGTGTTGCTGGTACATATATGAAAGCTCTGCGCGTTGTTGCTGTAGGCCCAGTTTCATTGAAAAGTATTTCAATTGGGTTGATCACTGTTGTTGTCGTCATCGAGTAGCGAGAACGAGTAAGTAAATGTTTTTTTGTTCTGTTTGTGTTTTTTGATCCTTTGGGGATACGTCGCTGTTTTGCCACTTGGGTGTCGCTGACTGTCCCAGATTATTTCCTTCTCATCTCTTGTGACTCTTGTTCTTTTTTTTTGTTAAGACTTTGGCAGCCAAATAAATTTCTCGGGTGACTACGTCTGTCGTTTCCACCGTCTTATCCTCCGGTGGGAGACGTTGTTTGCGGAAAACAATCAAGAGCTCCTTTTTTTATTTCTTTTATACAATAAATTATTAATTTGAATTTCCACGAATTGTACTCATGAATGTTTTTTTTTTGTTTTTCACTCGGATTATACTCTTTCACAACTGAACACTAATAAATATAAACAAAGAGTAAATTGTGTGCGCCAAAGTGTTGAATTTCCTAAATGCGACGTTTCAAGATATGTATAAGGTGAGAATTGGCACTAGCCCGAACCATACGTGGGAAAATCCTGTCCTTTCGCACAACTTTTACCTGTGAAATGACATTGAGCAGTGGCGATCGGACATTGGAATAAAGTTTTGTTATGTTCTCTAGATGAATAATCATGTTTTGATTTCAAAACACTAGTAAGGGGGTATTCTAGTCTATGAGCATGAATTTCATGTTATTTTTGAAGTGTCATAAAAAAAAGCCTATTAATATTTTAAGTATCCATTTTATTATTAGTTATTTATTAATATAACAAGAAAATAGAAAAAAATCAAAATAAAAAAAGTTGAAAATTTCAAAAATTAGCAGTTGCTGCAGTGGGGGCTTAAAAAAATTGGCACGTAACCATACCCACGGTTTAAAAAAATTGGCACGTAACCATACCCACGATTTCAACCCTCCTAACAATCTGAAACCAAAAAAAAAATTATTAATCTAGAATAATGTCGCAATGTCTGGAACTACGGAAAAATCGGAAAACTTTTTTGCACAAAATGGCGACTGCCTAAAAAAAAACAATTATTGTGCCACTTTTTTGATTGTTTCGATTTTTAAAAAAAAAGTAATAGAAATTTGGGGATGGGGATAGTTCCAAGTCTATAAAGAAGACTCTCAAGATAAGACTTTAAAGAAGACTCTCTAAAAATCAATCAATCAAGGTTAATCAATCCAGTAGAACCTGAGAAATCGTGGGGATTGTTTTGAAAAAGACAGTTTCGAGAAAAGCACGTTTAAATTTTCGCGTAAAGTTTTTCGCAGTCTTAGTCATGAAATGATATTGTAGACTTGCATTTATTCAATCTGCCATTCCTGCTTCATACATCGGACCTTCCTCGACTTCGAAAAAAGTATTTTCCGCGTTTCTCTCTTCATATCGAGCAGTTCTGGTCTCCTTTGATGCGTTGGATGCTCGTATCTCATAGCGGTCAATCCGGGCGTTGTCTCGTTTCACAGCAAATGAATGAGCTTCCGGGCCATCATTTCAATCATTTTTAAAATAGGAACGAATCTTCATTAAAAATACAAACAGCAATAAATGTTGCTATCTCAAACATCTTAGGTCCGGAATGAATATATTTAGGATAGAAAGTCCAAATCAACGAGTTTAGAGACTCATTATTATTTTGAGTTTCCGAACCTAAACATCAAGTCAATTATAAACTCTCGTAAAGCGGCTTTATAATTTTCAAAACTACATATCACAAAGGAGGATACCTTCAGATGCAGCTTTTTGCCATTTTCACCAACTCTCCGCACCAGGTGGGCAATACATAATTTTTGGATATTCATTCGTAGGACTGTTTTGCTAAAAAGTAGCCTAAACTAAATTTTTCCTGTTATCAACAGAATCGGGGTGCCGGCGAATCGGCGAACCATAATATAAAGACAATTTATTAATTCCTTTATCAGTTAATTTGCCTTCACCTTTTCCACCAATGCCTCTATTATCTCTTTTCGCTTTTCGTAGCCTTGCACCCATTCATTTTTGGACGTGTCCTACTCACTCTTTTTTTTTGGACAAATAGATCACCATCGTAAGGATCCATATCGAGTATACCCTTGAATTTCTTACTTAGTGTCACCATCTTCAATATATTTTACATATTTCACTCCGTGTTTTTCACCCGATCTACAGAACATTTCGACAAGCATCAACTTCCATTTTATCTGCATTTTCTTTATGGTTTATTATACATAATTCTTCATGATCTTCGTACCAACCGTTATTCGCAGAATAACCTTTCCAAACATTACAGCCTTGAGAGAAACTAGATTTGACAACAGTATCGACAACCTTCTTGCAATTTTTTTTGCTATAAGTGTAGTTACTCAAAATAGAGAATTAAAACCTCTTTTTTTCCGTATCCCATCGCGAGAAAAAGTGAAAACTGTTGGACAAGCATAAGGATCACTAGCTGAAATTAAATCTTTTTCTTCATTTACAGCTTTGGAAATAATGAGATCATAAACTGTAGATGCGGCCAAATGTATGTTTTTGACACAACCGTAGTATGTACCGATTGCTAATCCTTGACAGATATCAATCATACGGCAGAAGTTATTTATTCCTTCCCTGCCAACACCTAAAAGGCGCATAGCAAATATAATTCTTCGGCTTACTTCAAAGCATTCGCGACGAATGGACATGATGGTATAAATTGTTCACTATGACAACCGCATTGTAATGCAATTTTAAAACCTAGTCCGCATTAAGACGTTCTCAAAAATTTAATCTCTTTCTTACATCTAGTACATAAAACTAAAGAAGAAATCGCTGAAAAAACCGTGAAAAACTCCAAAACACAGTAGCACAGTAGTTTCATTCTTTGATTTACTCAATTTTGCTGCTGATGCACTCGTAAGACTGGTGTCTTCCTGTGCCGTAAAATTGCCTTTTTGTTTGTCGATCCGGACGCGTAATCCTGTGCGCCAGAGATGTAAAAGATTTAAATCTTTTGAATTAAAAAATCAAATGACTTTATATCTCTGACTCTTCAATTCATATATTAACTCTACGAACCAGGCTTCAATATTGAAATCATCATTCTCTTTGAAGTCTTGAATGGATCAATCTTTACGACCAGTCTTTTGATTTGAAAACAATTGAATGCAATTCTATCGACTGACAGTGCACTCACCGAAGTCACTTTGAAGTCCTTACCATTCTCTTGAAGTCTCCCGCATTCAGTTGAAGTCTTTGGGACTTCAACAGATTTTCATTGCAGTCTTTGGGACTTCAAAAAATTTGCATTGCAGTCTTTGGGACTTCAAAGTTTTTTGTTGCAGTCTTTGGGATTTCAGCATGTGAACAGGTTTGAAACAGAAAGAATCACGAATCACACTTTTATATGGAGTATAATGTCATTGGATAGACGAAGAATTCAACAGGCAATCAGTTGCTCTTGCTTGTAAGCAATTTTCTGGATCGCATTCATATGACCGGATTAACGACCTTTTCCTTGAAATTCATGCTCGGTTTGGACTGAATTGCAATAACGTTGTGGCAACAGTCACTGACAACGGTTCCAACTTCATAAAAGCATTCAAGGAATTTGGGATAGAAACATATTTTGCCAACAATAATGAAAGCACTGACAGTTCAGAAGAAACTGAAATGGAAACAACTGAGTTAACAATGCTGTTTTGGGAATTTGTTACCGAAACATATTAAATGTGCAACACATAGGCTTCACTTAGTTGCTTCAACCGATTTTACGCGCAACTTGCGCGAACACAGCTTGCACTACAAACAGCACCAAAAAGTAAGTAGACGTGATAAATTTTGGCACATAATGATAATGTTTTTTCGCAAAGGTAATTCAAAAATGCTCAAATCTTTGGTCGAAGGTTAACAGACCAAAAACATCAGAGCAAATTCTTGCTGTCCTGTACTGTCAGTTGAAATATCCGGTCCCGACAAGATGGAATTCTTTAAATGATTCGGTCAGAGCCATCATTAAACATATAGAAAAAATCAATGAACTCTGCAAAAGGCTAGAAGTAAAACCATTTTTTGAACCGGATATTTTATATCTTCAAGATTACGTACACCTCCTTCGACCAATCGCGGAAGCCCTTGATTTCCTCCAAGGAGAAAAGGGAATGCTGTATGGTTACTTGCTGCCCACCTTAGCAACAGTCAGAGTGTCGTATGAGAAGATATTTAGCGACAATCCATTAAAGGTTTTACCAATGGATTTTGTTAATAAAATCGAAGAATCGCTAGTTAGACGATTTCGCGCATACTTTTATTTAACGAGTGAAGATGCGATTGCTGCTTCGGTATTTTGTCCATTGGCAAAACTCAATTGGGTGTCAGCACTAAATTCAGAGTTTAATGACACCAAAACAGCGAAATTAAGTTCATAAGTCAGAAAAAGAAATGCTTCCGAAAATGATCAAAACTCTGAAAATGAAAAAGCAAGCAGTGAACGTAAAATTTCATATTTTAATTTCGGCAATGCAGGTAACAAAATGAAAGCAACCATTTACAAAGACTTTTATTACTTCACATTCCAGATCAGCTATTAAAATCATCTAAAAACATTTTTAAGGTTTAACACTCCACTACCTGCCTCAGCAGCTGTGGAAAGGCTGTTTTCAGGTGCTGGTCTGCTGAATACGCCTCGGCGAGGAGCCCTTTCAGACTCCAATTTTGAAAAATTGTTGCTTCTGAATGTTAATAGTTTGGAAAATTGATAAATATGTAATTTAAAATATGTTAATTCTTAATTGAAATAAATTTAATTTATTTACTTTCATTTTATTAATTGCTCTTTGTACGACTCCGACGTGAACACAGCGTACTCCTCTTCCTCTAAACCTAAAAGCCCATTATACTCCATATAAAAGTGTGAATCGTGATTCTTTCTTTTTCAAACCTATTCACAAGCTGAAATCCCAAAGACTGCAACAAAAAACTTGGAAGTCCCAAAGACTGCAATGCAAATTTTTTGAAGTCCCAAAGACTGCAATGAAAATCTGTTGAAGTCCCAAAGACTTCAACTGAATGCGGGAGACTTCAAGAGAATGGTAAGGACTTCAAAGTGACTTCGGTGAATGCACTGTCAGTCGATAGAATTGCATTCAATTGTTTTCAAATCAAAAGACTGGTCGCAAAGATTGATTCAATCAAAACTTCAAAAAGAATGAGAGATTTCAATGCTGGAGTCTAAGCAATCATATGAAGTAAATTGAATGAATCACAAATCATGAAATACTTTCCGAGAATTCAGGGATTGCATTACAAAAGATTGCAGTCTTTTACAACTCTGCTGTGCGCTGAGGATTTTTTATCCATTTTATTAAAAAATAGCAGATGGACGTAAGTATCATAAATATAAATGATACAAGTCACCTTGGGTTCGTGTATTGCAATATATACAAAGGAAAAAACGTTTTACTGAGAAATATGGATTCAGGTAGACCTATATCTTTTGTTCGATTAGTTCCGGGCGAACCAGTTTGGATGCCGGGTCAGCAAATCTCTGAAAATAATTTGAATTGAATTGAAAATAATTTGAATTTTTTTTTTAATTTCTAGACAAGAATACTCCCTTAATTAATCTTGTTTTGCTGAAACTAATTTGGTATCAGAAATCTCATTTTTGAATTGAAATATTCTGAAGTTCATCTTCTTATCTAAATAAATGAAACAAAAAAACCATAATCACAGTATATTTTAGTTTTTTTTCAAACAGGTATTTAATGTTCAAGGCAATTACAATCCCCTGAATATTCATGATCATTTTCATCGTCACTTTTAACATCATTGCTTTTATTATTCAGACATAACAAGAGATCTTCTTACAGCCCTCTCCTCGCCGAATTGTTTAACAAGCAAGTTTCCGACATGGTTTTTCTTTTTTAATGTCGGATGCTTTTGCATTACAATTTCAATAAAAGTAAAGTTATCAAGACTTTACTGTCGTTTAAGAAGGTATAATTTTGTACCATTTTCATTATTCGACGTAATATAACCAATGAAATTGGTTTCTATTATTAGTTGTTTTAGCGAAAGTGATTCGTTTTAAATTCTGTATTCCTGTTATTTTTTTATAAACTGTTTCGAATTTCTTAATATTGTATAACTCCCAATCCGATCCCAACTTTTTAACCGTTCTCAACTGAGAGTAATATTCTTTACATTCTTTTTGGGTTGTAATAATCGGGCGACGCCTAACTTCCTTTTCTACTCGCCCATAAACCCTGCCAGATGGCAAAAAGCTTTAACAGGAAAGAACAGTTATATTTTTTTTATATTTTTTGGTGATATTTTTTGTAGCCAGAACAATGGTACGTGCACAATGTGTGAATTTTTTTCTGGCCCCACGGCCATCACAAAACAACCTGATAGAATGAATTCCCTCAAAATCATGAGTTTTTAAAACATCAAACAAAGTGGAACCTATGTTTTCCTGTTATTCTGTCCAACAAAAAATAAAGGATTCCTGGTATCTTTTCCTGCAATACAAAATACATAAAAGCTAACCTGTCTGCTGTAAAATGCTTCCTGAATCAGAGTGCAAGGGAGCGGTTGTAAAGGTTGAAATTTAAAGTGCCTTCTGTTCTATTTTCATTAAGTCATAGAATGCTTTCGCTCGTCTGCTATGAATTCGTTTTTCAGTCATAAAATTAACTTTTTCATTATCTTTTGTTTTTATTTTATTTTTCAAAAGTGTGCAATAAGTGCAAGCATCAGAAGATGGCGAGTGAAATCCGATGCTAAAATTTGTAATTAATACTCTTCTTCGAAATTTAGCTGCACTTAGTTCTGAACATAAGTATATACGTTTGGATTTTGACCTATTACAATGGCTTTCCGCAGCATCAAATTTATAAATAAATTCTATAATATTTAGCTTGTTAACTACTGATTTCCTGCTTTTTCAGTCTCCTCCTCTTTATTATTTCTCCATTGCCTAGCCTTATTACAAGAATATCCACTCTTCCTCTGCTTGAGTTTCTATTTTGCAGTGCTGCTTCTATTGTTGAGAGCTTCTGATCTCCCTCTTCAATCGGAGTCTCTCAGTTGAGTCGAGCAGAGGCGGGCGTGACTCTACGTTCACCTTTTTTGCTGGACCTTTGCGTAAACTAATTTCAAGTTTTTTTTTCACAATAAAAGTAATTTTTAAAGATAGAGGAACAGTGAAATCTGAAATTAAACATTTTATTAGTAGCACTTTTCAACAGCTGCTATATTGTTTTGTGCAGCTGAAAACGAAAAGCAAACAACAAAAAATGGGTTCAATCCTGAAGGCACCATAATGTTGGCTTGTAAAATTCATTGCTACAGAGACAATTGGCACCAGAAACAATTTATGTAGCTTTTTATGTTCACACGGAGAGGTGTCCGTCCCGTATCGAATTTTCGTCAAAAGCGGTACGGTTTGGAAACGAAACATTCATGCCCACGCAGAAAGTCATCTTTTAAGATGCCACAGCCACACTCGCCGCTACAACCGCAATATTCTCCTCACTACGGGAGGATGTGGTCTTTTTATCCTTTTACCTAGACTGAGAATCGAATTTGCGGATTGTCAAATCATGTCATGTCGTTGTCATGTGCTACTCGAAGGGCACGAAAAACATTTTTCACAGCAAGCTGATTTTTGTATTGCAGCTGAATTATTTGAAAATACTGTGAATCTTTCCATGATGAATTGTCAAACAATACTGAATAAGATTAACAAGACACCATGAGACTAGTTACAATATCTCTTAGAACATACAAGTATTGCCATGTGCAATAACAATTTTTTTTTCCACAGAAATTGCGCAGCTGCTCCGTTCGCAATCTTGTTGACAATGTCCTGCGATATCTCGCCATCATAGAGCAAAAGTTCAAAAAGCATTATTTGTTAAGACCACTCCATTGAAATTGCTGCACTTTAAGAAAATTTGCAGAATTCTTTTTTTGTGAAATTATAAAAGTGAAAAATGTTCTTCGAATTCCCGGATATTGTTAGAAGAAGAACGTGCTCCAATTTTGACGCAGATGTGCATGAGTCAGGATATTGTTATTACTCTATGCTGCAAATTGTTTCTACAGTATATGTGTGCGGACTTCGAAATCTTGCCATTCGGTTGAGGTGAATTTATAGCAAGCAAGTCGTTATATAGAGTGGGTTCTGAGAAAACCCTGCTGGAACCTCGATAACAATTGTTTCAAAACATTTTTATGTCTAGTTGCACTGCAACAGGGAGAAGAAGCGATAGAAATTTGGAAAGTGATGCCTCTCAAACAAGGGATTAAAATAATGTTATTAATTTTTCGGGTAAAAGTATTGAAAAATGGACAGCAATTTCAAACTAAACCTTGCTTAATTGATACTTATGTTTATTGAATGAAGAACCTCGAGAAGGATTTTTATATTCCCTTTCGCTAATTGGCTTAATGAGTGTCGGCTTCGAACAATATGGCATTTTCGTTTTACGCAAGCAATAAATATAAATTCAGAAATAAGTTCATTAAATAGAAAATCATGAATTGTGAAAGGGAAATATTTATCCAAGCGAAATATAGTGTTGACTTTGGGATGGTTGCGTTGTCAAGACGGCTGTGGGTTGAGCATAACAACATCCAGGATAAATATATATAAAGGAAATCATTTCACAGTGTAGATTATTTATTTTCTTTTGTCGTCGCTATATGTCCTTTGAATAATTATAGTGTTTCTTCCCATTTCTCTTGTTTGCTTGATATACTCTTGTTGCAGGTTTGAGAGTATTGGTGGCGTGATAGCAGCGTCAGGTTATCTAGCATACATTCCAATTTTCTAATTAAGAATTTCGCTTGCTTACTTTGCATTTAAATATATTATTTGAAAGGAACTTTTTTGAGGCAACTTATTTTTGAAGTTAATTACTTCTCTTTGTTCAATAGCGGTACAGTCCGGGATGAACTTGGGCCCCAACCAACAAGTTTCTCCACTCAGCATGATGTATAGATCCCTTCTCGAAGCTGTAATACTAAAATAGTTGATGCGCTTCCCATTTGTGTAAGCAAATGAAGGTTCGGTCTTCCTTTATCGAGATTCGAAGGCTCTTCGAACCGGAGCGTTGATGTCCATCCGCCATACGTATTACAGTCACTACATCCGGAACCAACTGAGTGGATTTTTTTTTTTAACTCGAGTAAATCCCGTATCTTAATAAAGACTCTACTAATGAATTGTAAACCTGTTTTAATACATTGTAGTTGCTGTAGATACTCAGATGATGCAGAACATAAGCTGCTTTTCTAAGCTTTTTCCCAAGTTAAGCAATGTGTTGATCCGAATTAAAATAGCAGTCAAGTTCAGCACCGAGGTACCTAAAATGCTGTTCATTTTCGATGCAGGCGTTTCAGTTATGGTCACAATTAAATCTTTTTTGGCTTGCATTTTGATGTAGGCATTTAGTTTGGTGGAATTTTATATTAATTTTTGTTATAAATATGTGGGAAGGTCTAATTTGCATTATTTTGGTTTTCTTTTCATTAATTATAAGTCCAAAGCCGTGACACCATCGTATCAGGGAGTCGAATTCCCCTTGCATTATGCTGGTTGCAGTTGGTAGATCTAGAAAGTGCTATTTTCTATATTTTTATGCATAGCCGAAGATGAGTGACTCAAATTTTACAACGAATATGAAAGACTGAAAATATTGACATCAGCAAATGAGTGATTTGGATTATAGAGTTGGCGACAGAACGTAACCCGGAGAACACTAGAATTTATACGGGAGATTGCAGATTTAACGCGTTCCATTACGACTCGAATTGAACGCCCTGAAAGGGTGTTTTCAATCCATTGAAGGGGAAATTCGTCGATCACACTTTCGACAAAAGAGCCTGATAGGCTTTTGATGTTTTTTATTTGCAAATTTCATTAAACTCTTTATATTAACTAGAGGTTGCTTTATTTTAAATCTAAGATAACTTTAAACGAAGAAAATCGAGCTAAAAACAAAAAAAACTTAGTTACAGAGACTTATAGTAACTTACCATCTAACTTAAAATAACTTAACTCTGACTTAAATAAATTATTTTTACCTTTATATTACGTCATACTATATATACATGCAAAGAAGGAAGAGCCACATATGTCAACATATACCCACATATACCATATGTCAACATCCCCTGTTTGCACATATATATTTATACTATATATAAAAGGTTAACCTAATCGACCTTAGCTACGGCAAGTAAGCCACTCGTGCGAAAAACGTTCGCTTCGAAATCGGCAAACTTTAGCTAAAAGTCTACTAAAAAAGAAGGAATTCAGGATGGACGTCCTTCCATTTAATTGTTTAGCCACCAAAAATGTCGGTGTTGGCGTTTGACTTCTATAATATCGCGGTCAGAAACCGCCCTACTAAACCTCAGACGCTCCATGGAACTATTTGCAACGTTAGCTCATAGTTAAGCCGCTTATCCACAGCTCTGCGGGCAATGTGTAAGATAAGCAGTACCGCTAATCTATCCTGAATAAGACTTACCGCATCTAGGAAGAGAAAAGCCTCTATGGGGATAAAACCGTTAAGACGCACCTGCTCTTAGTATCTGTCATTGAAACAGTAAGCACCGCAAATCAGATTGTTGACAGAGTTTATTACTCTTGCAACGTGATTTTGGGTCAGCTTAATAAGAAAATTGTCTACTCTTATTACGTTCGCTCTATTGTATAAGACCTTGTTGGGATAGAATTTTTTATATTCAACCTTAGGAGTTCAGTTCAAACTTACGCAAGCCCTGAGACATCGCCTCTCAAACAACCAAATCTTTTCCATTAAGCTTGCTCCCACGTTGAACCACAAGGGGCAACCATAGAAGAGCATAGGCCGCATGAGGGAAATGTAGCTGATTTCTTTTACCCTGGCATCGAGTTGCTGACTATAAAACCGTCTCGTTGCTTGAGCAAAAGCTCACTTGGCTCTGGCGAGAGCAGTGCCTACATTTTTGTTGAAACATAGAAATTGGTCTAGCCAAATACCGAGATATCGGACTACACTTCGACTCGCCAGTGTCTGTCCGTGCGGTCCCACAATTGACAGCTTTCGCCAATTCTTTATAGTATATCTAGAGGCCCCAGACAACGGCGTCCTAAACAATATACTTTCGCATTTCTTCTTCTATTTATTAGTTCTATTTTCGAACCTGATCTGTACGCAATCAAATCGTCTGCGTACGCTATGGCATGGTAGTATTTGGCGCAACTTTGATTTTGCCAGGAAGATGAAGAGAGTTGTTTCATTTATAGGGTTCCGTATCCAAACAGCATCCGCTGTCCGTCAGTCTGTCTGTCACAGATTTGGTACAGCTCCTAAGCCGTTAAAGAGAAACACTTGCAATTTTCACAGAAGGTGTGCTGCAATTGCCGCTACATCAGCAAATAATAAAAATGACTTGAAGTTGAAATGATGGGGGGTCACCATACAAAGAAAGTGTTTAATAAAATCGTAACTTAACTTAACACCCAAAAGTAGACATTGAGTTTCATGGGCCAACTTAACATTTTTTAAAGGTTCGTAATGATCCCGTGCATCCACAACAAGATAAAAGCTCGAATTTGGAACGAATGTCCAAATGTTATGGTGTTAGTGCGAATTGAATGTTGTATAGTTTTATTTTGCTTTCCTGGCGGCAATTTTCTCTATGTGAAAAATTCAATTACAATACCATTTTCTAAAAATAAATTATTAAAATAAATATTTCATATGACTTTGATGTCAGTTTGAGTTATAATTTTGTCCAAGGATTTCAATTAATCACTAACGACAGAATGTTTTTAAAAATTAGAAAATCTAAACACTGAATGGCATTGTGTGTGTTGATTACGCATTTAAGGCACACAAGGATATTTAATGTTTGGATACACTTTTATTATTTTTTAATATTCTACAATCCCTACTTTAGAGCAATTTCATGATAACTATAATTAAAGGACGCTCCACAATCGCGTGATACACTTGTTTAAAATTATTTGTTTTCAAAAAAATACCATTCTTATCAATATCCTTAGTTGCGGCATTTCCCTGACCTAAGTAAGAGGGATGAAAGTGCTATAAGTCGAGCGGACAAAAAATTTACCTCTTTTAGTGACGTCTTGAACAAATTCTGTTTTGCATCTGCATTCGAAGTGTAGAATAGATGATACAGCTAACGCAAGGAACTCTCTGCATTCGAAGTGTAGAATAGATGATACAGCTAACGCAAAGAACTCTCCAACCCGAAAGAACACCTCTTCAGATGAATGGGGGGAATACCATATGGACCAGACTTCCTATTGTTCACAAATTATTTCCTATAACTCTAACGAAGGGAGAACATTTAAATGCGTACCCAACTGTAACGATGGATGTGGAAAGTAATTCAATCATTAGAATTTAAAGTATATTTCGAGCTTATGTTCGAATATTTAGCTAGAAGTACATAGCAGAATGCATCATTGAAAACTAACATTCCTTCAATTAATAGCCTCAGGGAACCAGATGTTTTTCAGGTTTCCAGGAGATTAAATGCATTTTCTAAATCATCACATTGGTCAATGACTTATGGGACATTGGACAAAGAAAACTCCTCACACAATATATCAAATTTATATGCATTTCCAACAGAAAGTACAGATAGATACTCTGTTGATTTCACCAGGATTATGCAAAATTTATGAGGTACACGTAGCATCTATGTACTTTACTCATGTTCGAATTGTAGGTATGCCTAAGTGCCATGAGGCTGCCTCATCAGGGGTGTGGGGAAAAGTAGAGAGCTTTTTCCAAAAGATTTAAGGCATTCATTTCAAATATGGAATGCTTGTTGTCTGTTTCAAATATTCATACTATCTGCCGGACTCGTAAGAGAGGACTTAGCAGAAGAGTTTTCGTTTTTGCTTAGATCTCAAGAATTTCAACATCAGCTTAAATCTTTCACTTGTTTCCGATTGATTTATTCTGATGCTTGGTTGAAGAAGAAATGGTTCATTGACATCGTATGCATTTATTATTTTAAGGATGTTACATACAGGGTGTAGTAAACAACTGTTCCATTGTCTTATTCTAAGAACTTTATTTGGTTAATATCAATTTAATTTTAGTGTGTACTTGGTAAAATGTTAAATAAAACGTGAAGTGATAGCGTTTAATGAAGTGATACTCTTTGTTGCTTTTTAATGAAAAAAGGAACAGGTGTCACAGTGTTGATCACTTTCAAGGGATTATGACTTCCCTTTCAACTCATTTCATACAGAACAAGTAGTATGATAATGAGAAGGATTGAAAGGTTGTATAGTTTGAGACTCAAACGAATTTTGCCTTCAATTGCTGCATGGATGGAGTCGGAATTAAGACGGACAACTTGACATCGAAATAAATTGATTTAGGAATTGATAGAAAGTTGTGTTATGAAGGATTTGTTTATTGGTTCGCCATGCTGCCAACGTTTACCTTTACATGTCGACTTATGGTCTAAGAGACCCCGAAGGCGCCTTATGCAATATAAGCTTTTCTCCTTGTAATACGAATGAACACCACATTAGCTCTATTCCACGACTAGATTTTGCGGTAGCAACTGAAATGAAGTTATCCAATGTGTAGCTGTTATCGGGTCACTGTCTATAGCCGAGGATGGTATTCCATTCGATTTATAAAACTTGTTTTACCACAGATTGTCTCCCATCTGACTCATGTAATTAACTGAGAATTTTTCCTAAAGCTTCATTATTTGCCGATTAAAGAACGATAATCATTTTACCGTGTCTGTCGAAGGTCCTCGAGAAAATTATGCCAGAGCAAATAACGAATTATTTATAGTTAAATAATTTACTGTATGTTCAGTAATTCGGTTTAGTACTGAAAGCAATTCCACAACTATCGTTAATTTACTTGAGCAATTAGAACAGATCTAGATAAGGACTACGATCCTTTTCTTGTTAGACATCTCGAAGGCTTTGGACAAAATAAACCACGAAATCTTATGCTAGAGACTTAAGAACAACACTGGGCTCAGTGAGAGGGTATATTATTAATAAGCAGTTTTTTTATCTGGTTCATCGTAGCGTTTTTTCGGATGAACGATTTTCATCCTTAAGGAAATTAAAATAAGGTGCACCATAAGGCTCTTATTAATAGGGTGCTGAAGTACATTTATTATTGGTCAGTGTCAAATGGATTTTTATAAAACCTAAAATGCAAGTTTTACCCAACTCATAGAAAAGTTTTGATTTAAATCTATTACCCGATCAATATTTGAACAATAATGAAATTTCAGCGGTGAAATCTGCTACTAGTCTGGGCTTTTAAGGGAACATATTCATTTACAGAATTGAATACATGCTTTGAGAACATCTCTACAACGCGATCAACGTTTTTTTCCACAGATAACGAAGTACGACAAATTACTGGGTTATGGTCGGACGAAAGCTCGTTCAAAGATATCGGTTGAGATATCTTCGAAGATGTGTTGGTAATAAATATGTCATAACTGAGAACCAGCCTCGAGAGCTATGTGGATAATATATGGATGTCGGTGGAAACAAAATGGATCTTGGCATTGTTGCAGTAAGACATGAAAGAACCCACGGGTTTGCTCTTGTGCACCCCAAAACAAGTCATATGCAGTTAAATGTAGATGCAGATATCAATGATCGAATAACACTTTTGAGGCATTGTATATGCATTTTAAAAATTGTTATTTTTTATTTTCATTGCCAACTTCTTGATGATTTGTCCAGTTCTAAAATTCGGACCTTTCTAATAAAGTTATCAAGTTTCTCTTCCCTTCAGACGTAGATTTAAGCGATGCATTTTTCTCTTTTCGTGAGTCTTTCACTTAGTTTAAGTGTAAGTAGAGACTGATCCGAAGAGAAGTCAAATATTTCATGCGCTTTCGTTTGCTTTAATCCAGGCTTTTTACAATTACATTCAAGCAATTACTCTTTGATCCCCAGAATGTTTGTTTTGAGATGACAAGCTTTTTTAAAACAATTTAGACTTTTTTCCTCTGGCTAACTTTCAGGTGGACAATATACAAATGCAAAATTAAAATACGAGTTTCTTGTTTTCAAAAGTATAAAGTTTATCTGCATTATTTCGCTGGCGACCATTTATTTTTCCACAATAAAATGAAGAACCATGAATTAAAAATATAAAATCAAAATCAACACTAAGAGATCTTTTTGGGTTGTGGAACCAATTAGAAGAGTTCGAATAACAAGCCAGAAGCATGGATTCATTAACTCATGAAAACATTTTAAACAGGTAAGTGAAGAAGATTCTGACAGATATAATTTTTCTTCAAATTCTTGTTTTGTTCGTGAGGAACTGATTATCTTAAAGCCGAGTGATAATAACTTCAATGACATTTTTGGCTATGAAACGTTATCGCGTTTAATTAATCCGTCAGAAATTGGACAAAGACAACTTTTTGAGTAGACATTCGCCCCTTGTGAATGTTTTCAATTTAATCGAATTCGTTTACATAATTGGACATAAAGTCAAGTACTTCTGTTTGTATCCCGCACACTTACTTACATCTAAACAATTTGGTATGTCCCTCACACACGCTCTACACAGTTAATTAAATTTCGTTATCTTTTCATAGATCTTATGTCGCTCATGCCAGAGTAAAAGCAGGAGCAGCACCAGAGATTAATCTCAGTGAACTCTGTACGAACTTTTGTGCGGTAAATTAATTGTGATGCCTAAGGCGTATCTACTGATACCAAAACCGCCATTAAGGCCGTACCGTTCTTTACGCTTAACTCTGATGCGGATGCCACGGAGTAATAAATTAGATTATTTACGTCAGTTTTGTGGAACACTGTACAACTCACCACCCACATTCAGGCGCTCATCATCGCCATCGTTACCCAAGTATACCTAACGCACGCAAAAGTCATCGTTCTGAAATATTTTTTGCCTTTGTTACCATCCCAAGTTTTGTTTCACGAGCAACGAGCATCGAAATTATTTTATGGCATAAAACAACAAATGATTCGTTGAATATTATGTAAATTAAATGTTTATATTCGAAGCATGTGTCATTACGATGATCCCGTCAAGTAATTGGGAAAATGCTGCGGTATTATTCTGTGTACATATAGTCTGATACTCCTTAGAAACAATAAACACTCGACGCGTTTTCTATTTTCTTATTGTATGTTTCAGAAGCTTAGGCTAATAATAGTATGTCTGTAAACGAGTAAGATCGTGTGGGCCGAATGTTAGGTATTGTATGTTTCTTTTACATTTCCAAGATATTACTTAGAGGATGTGATGGAATTTGAGGCGTTATATTCATTAAACATAAAAAATCATTTAATTATTGATAATTTGTGTAAAATATTGTGCTTAGTACAAGGAAAGGCCCTCGATACTTTGAGATCAAACTCTTTTGAACGTGGAAAGGTGAAAAACTCCATAGATTCTGAGTGGTATGCATGAAACCGAAGTATTTACAGTAAGTAGAAAATGTAAGTAAATACTAAAATTTAAGTAAAAGCTCCGAATTTCACTAGTTACTTTCATTCGTAGATAATCAATTCATTCAAGTAAATTCTTTTTTGTATTACGCTTAATACAGATCAAATAAAAAAAAACAATAATTCCGAAAGCGATATTAAAAAACAACTTTGAAAAAAAGGTCAACAAACCAATAAAACTAAAAGAATGGAATAATTTCTTTTCTCGATATTCTCAGAATTAGACAGTAATCAAACTTATTCGAATGCAGGAAGAAGAAATTGAATGGAGAAATCACAGCGACGAAAAGCGAAGAGCTCAATCTTCTCGTAACTCCACAAAAATTATAAGATAGGGGATCAACTTATTAAACAATCTACAGATATATTTTTGAAAATTAATATTTTTCTTTAAGTTTCAATTAAAAAGACAGAAAATTATATTAATATTCTCATTACTCATAGTCAAACATACATTTGACTGTATTGAAATTATTTCAATTGTGCAAATTCCATTATCTTTATTTGGCCTAATTTTAGAGCATGAAGAGAGTTGTTCAATAAATGCTCACGTACACCGAGTGGTTAATTATTTTCTGTTTCTTCAAATGGGTGAACATTTTTGCCATCCTTTTAATATTTTGCAACGATGCGCAAAGCGGGCTTCAACTAAATTTGGAACATTTTCTTAATAAATCAATACCCAATTTTTAAGAACTGGAAATCTTCTTTTTATTCGCCCCAAATTTCTTTCTTTTACAACTCTCTCTTGTACAAAAGGGGTCGTAAGGAACGGTGCAATATCATGGTCTTCATCTCCGGGCAAAACAACGTTTCGCATAATTGATTCCACGGTGCTATTACTTCAGATTCTCGAATTATAGACTTACCGTGGCCACTTGCAATCTACACGGTAAAATATCCTATCTCACATATTCGCATAGTTCCCGATCTTCGTTCCTTGATTACTTTTGTGAGGTTAAAACTTATTAACTCTGCCGTTTCGATAACAATATAAATTTTGATTTTCCAAATTTGATATTTTAAAGCCTTGTTATTCTTATCTCTTAGTATTGCAGCTTACGAAACTGCGAAAAGTAAATGGTACAGAATTTTCAAGTTGGTCCAAAACGACTTCAAAAATATGAAGTATTTGCCGCAAAAAAAAAGTTGTGTGCCTTCCAAAAAACCGAAAAATCATCCCAAAAAAGTATATGCTTATACTAGTTCAAACTTAATTTTCAGAATTTGCACCATATAACAAACTATAAGGACCGGCAGCTCACTTACAAGCGAATAAGTTTTCTTTAAAGTAGTATCCAAGAGGAAGAAATCAAAAAGTTTATCTATCGATTAAATTTTTAGATTGACGGCCAAATTGGCGCAAATATGAGGTGAATTTTCGACGAAAATGAGCCATGTTTTATAACCAAAGTATTTTGGGATTAAAACTAATTTAATTTAGTCAATTAACTAAATAAACATAATGTTGATTAAAGTATTGTTATTCAAATTGTAAAAAAATAAATCTTATATGAATTTGTCCAGAATCTTATGAACGGCAGTGTATATACTTAAACATATGTTTGTATCTGATAAGGATATTGAAAAGTATAAACTAAATTGATTTTAAACATTTTCCATTAGAAAAATAAATTGATTTCAATCGATTCGGATCCAATAGCTTTATCTGTTCTCGAGTTATGCGAGACGAAAAAATCCGCACAAACGTAATAGGACTGCCGGTTGAAAATGTAGTTTTTTTTTTAAAAAAAAATCAATGCTTTATTGAGGAAAAATAGATATAAATTCAATATTCAAAGTATTGCCCATCGCTAGCCACACATTTTTCCCATTTTTCTTGCAATTCATGGAAACCCGTTCTGTAAAATTCGACCGGTTTGGCCGCAATCCACGAATCGATCCATTTTTTGACATAATCGAAATGACGGAAGTGCTGGTCAGCCAGGCCATGTTGCATCGATCGGAAGAGATAGTAATCGGATGGCGCAAGGTCTGGACTATACGGCGGGTGGGGTAAGACAACCTATTTGAGCGTTTCAAGGTAAGTTTTGACGATATTTGCAACATGTGGCAGAGCATTGTCATGTTGCAAAATAACTTTATCGTGTCTTGCGACCGTTTCCGGCCGTTTTTCCTTCAGTGCTCGGCTCAAACGCATCAATTGTCGTCGCCTTCGCCTGTGATTGTTTCAGTCGGTTTTAGCAGCTCATAATACACAACACCCTTCTGGTCCCATCAAATGCACAGCATAACCTTCAGGCCATGAATATTCTGAACGGCCGTCGATGTTGATGTCCGGGGTATCCATACGTTGCCCGACGTTTTGGATTATCGTAATGAACCCATTTTTCATCACCAGTGACGATTCGATGCAAAAAAGACCTCATTTTGTGGCGTTCAAGCAGCATTTCGGACATGCAAAATCGGCGTTCGACGTCTCTTGGCTTCAATTCATACGGCACTCAATGTCGTACCTTTCGGATCATTCCCATTGCTTTCAAACGATCGGAAATAGTTTGCTGAGCGACGCCAAGTGATTTTGCAAGTTCTTCTTGCGTTTGTGACGGATCTTGATTGAGCAATGCCTCCAATTCATGGTCTTCAAACTTTTTCACCTTGCCGGGGCGTTCTTTGTCTTCGGTGTCGAAATCACCATCTTTGAACCGCTTAAAGCACCGCTGACACATTTTAACGTCTATAGTATAGCCCAGGTAAGCTTCGGTAAGCAATTGATCCGCTTCGGTTGCTTCTTTTCTTTAAATGAAAGAAGCATATTAAAACTTCCCGCAAATGTTGTTTTGATGGCACAAATGTAGATGGCACGAATGTAAACATTTTACGGCTTTCATTACAGCCTCCATTGGAGAAGAAACAAGGAAAGACAAAGTCCTAGAAGGGACACCACAAGGAGGAATAATATTTGGGAAGTCCCGGGGACAAAAACCAAAACAAGTGCACTGGATATACAACATAACACCAGTACAACTTTAAGTGAAAAGACAAGCAGGACTCGCGGCTATAAGACTCAAGGCACTGGGTCATTTTGACGACACGAAAAACATCGGGCATAGGAAAATTGTAAACATTGTAATGGCGATGACACCACCACTATGATAGTTCGCCAAAGCGATCTAGATGAGAAAATGTTCACCTTCAAAAATAATTTTAAGACAATTTTACCAACCAGAGCTTCCTGGACGGACGGAAACACGACAAGAGACCCCGGTGTTATCAAAATTTATACGGAAGGTTCTTACATGCCGTCTGAATCTGGGGCAGGGATCTACTGTCCGAACCCACCGATAGAAGTTTCGAAGCATCTTGAACCATTCGTCACGGTGTTTCAAGCAGAATTTTCGCAATACTAACTGGCTCACGGAACTCTATATATGGGAGAAGCAAATACTCATCTGTTCCGATAGTGCTGCATCTATCAAAGCTATCACAAACCCTCCTTCAGCATCGAAACTGATAAGGAAGTGTCTAGCTAGAAACAGTTAACGAGGTCAGTCTAAAATGGGTCCCGGGACATGAAGGTGTAACGGGAGACGAAAAAGCGGACCAACTGGCTTTTTACTCTATTTCTTTTGATGTCTATCGAGATTTTCGAGTGAGGATTGCAATTTGCTGCATAATTGGCTCAAGATGATCAATTAAGTAGCGTGAATAAAACTCCAGCGTTGGGTTCCAAACCGGTACGGTTGGAGTTTCTTGTGAATTAATTAGCTAATAGAGGTAAGTACAATGATGCGTCGGTATGCAATGGATTGTACTCTAAGATTTCAACGGCGTGAATTCGAGGCGAAGGACTTTCTTTCAGTTGTTGTATTATGAATCCATGGGCTTATCAACCTTAGCTCCTGAACTTTTGAATAAGAAATTTTTACAAAATATATTTACATGTTTGTTTATTTTTAGATTTCTCATTTTTAGTTTTTACTTATCAGCAACTCACATTCGATTAAGCCAAGGAATCGTTCATTATCCTATTTTCCTTTTTTTTTTTTTAATAAACGTAAAAGATCCGTTATTGCAGATTGTGATATACTTTAAATAAATAAATGCAAGACAATAAAAACTCAGAAGGGTAGTTGTCTGAATTCGCGTTATATAAATTTTTTATTTATGATTACTCAAAGCACCTTGGGAGAATATTCTTTCAACAAACTTTCCTTAGCTGAATGCACACTGCCCCAATAAGAGAGTTTCAGTGAATATATTCTCTAAATCCAGTCAAAAGTACTTGATAAAATTTTTATGGGAACGTAATCCTTTTAAGGACATCATATTTCATTTCCTTTTCCTGGATCTCTTCTTCCGTGTGTCTCACGGAATATGTGCAGATATAGAGTTAGTGCCACTTATAAAGAAGTAGTATTTAGTATACCCTCTGGCTTGGATGTAAGCAGGGAGTCACCTCAAGCTGCCACGTTTACTTCCGCCGTTAGGTTAAGGTCGTTTTATTATATCTTTAACTGCAACTCTTTTCGTTGGTTGTGGTCTCTCGCCTGTGGATACGAATATAGCACTCGAACACAAGGGCTTTATTATGTAAGGTATCATGTGCTTATGCAGTAGTGCATACTTATATCAAATATGACCAATGTAGTCAGCGATTCAGTGGAATATCATTTATTGTTAGTGCACCAGGAAATAAAACCCCACAGTGCGATTGGCAATTTCAATTACAATAATTGCAGCTGAGATCGTGCAATCGAAGCCTGCCATGATATTTGTAGCATCTGGTAGTAATTTAAGCACCGGAATGAAATGAGATGTTGCTTTGGTATTTACTGAATATAAAATGTTAATGTCATTGTCAAGGCACCTGTTAACTCTAGTGCAACAATTTTAATAACGATACCGAAAGCTACGTTAGTAAAAGAAATCGATGGGAAACGATGTTTATTATTTCAAGGAATCCCAATAGTTAACATCAATAAGAAGCGGATAGAATTAGCATTCAAGAACTGCGAAAAATGACAATCATAGGCGAAGTTCGAGATTTACTTATTTTGAAGAACTTACGTATTTTTTCCTCGTTTGAATTAAGTGCTGTGACACTAAACGTTTTTAAATAAAAATTGACAACGCTTGTCGATAAATTATCACACTCATGTCAAGGTTTATATTAAAAATTTGCATATACTGCAAACATGATATTAAAAGCAAATTTATATCTAGCTCGAAAGCTAGTTTCGACTTCTCATAGTATATAGAAACTCGTCATATCCAATCACTTTTGCAACTTATAAAAAACAAAAACTAGTTTAAATCTTCATCAGGTTGGACTTAGTTGTTGTTCTTGCTGTGGTCATTCTGTATAAGCAGCTGATATTCTTTGATCTCGTTATTTTTATATAAAGGTTTTCTTTGATAATTCATTGGCTTTGCTGTGTAGCCATAACACTGAGAGTGGGCTCCTCCCGAAAATCAAAATTTTCTCGTCTACCAACTAATGTGGCATGAAATCCTGCGAATAAAGTGATAGCTATTAAGGGGATACCCAATTCTCCATTCCGATTCGGATCCACCCATGGAGCAAATAAGTTAGTTTGAATGCATTTTTTTATTTACTTATTACAACTACTTATATACTGGACAAAAACGCTTAAACTGGTTTATATAGATTGATTTTTCTTTACTAACTTACTGGACCTTTGTGGGCGCTTTAAGCTTAAACTAGTTCCAAACAATATTTCTTTGGATTTATTCTAATTTTTTTTATTTATTTGTTATTGCTAACAAATTTTAGTGTAAGAACATTTTTTAAGAAAAAATCTAGTGAGCGGACGTATTTTATTCTATATGTGAAGCTTAAAGCTACATTGAAATAACTTAAAATAAATATAAAATAAACATACATAAATATATATACACTTTGAAATCTATGAAAATATATATAACATAATATTATACTCTGACATATATATATATAAGTTATAACTATTTCCTCAACTGATTCATAAGCTAAATCAATAATGTAATCAATGTAATCTGCCGTATTGCGGGTTGATACCGCCCTACTGAAGCGGAGAGAATCTTCGGAACTGTGGATGATGTCTCGACTGTAATCGAGTCGCCTGTCTTTACCTGAAGGCCCGATGAAGAAGATCAGCGGCAAATCCATACTATTCTCTATCAAACTTTAAGAGTCGAATTAGAGCAAGCATCCATTTACCACTCTTCTGGTAAAAATCATTTGGGCAAAGAGCCCCGAAGATCAGGTTGTTTGTCGAAGTCATTGCCCTTGCAGTGTGTCTTCGGAAAAGCCCACTCTGATCAGGTTGGCCCCATTGTGAAGGACCTTATTACGATACATTTTTTTGTATTGGGACTCGGGAATTCTCTAAGACATTGCCTTTCAAAAACCTAAATCTTTTCTTTCGAATTTGCTGTAACGTTGAACCACACGGGGCACTCATAAGTATTCATTGGCCTGAGAAGAGCATTGAAGCAGATGACCCTGACATCGAGTTGGCTGCTAAAAAAACATTCTCTTTGTCTTGGAAAAGGTCGCGTACATTGTTTCTTAGCTTTGTATCATTGTACATCTGACACCAGTTTAGATGCGGCATGTATGCAATCATGCCCCGCTCTAAAACCGAATTGATTATCTGGAATTATATATTTGTCCTCTACTCACTTAGTCAAGTCTCCATCGACAACTTTTTCGAAAACTTTGCTAATTGTCGGACTAATTGAACGTAGATTTGCCCAAGTGGAGGCCTGTACTAATGCTGTTTTCCAGTGCACTGGATAAAGTGTATTATTCAGCGCATTGTTAAACAGCATAGTCTAAATGTCTATAGTTTGCGGAGGGAGATGTCGCAGCTCAATGTTTGGTGTTACATCGATTCGTGTAGAGTTTCTCTTCCATAGTAATTCGATCGTTTGAAGAACCTTGGAAAGGAATAGTTGATTTTCCCTGTCATCAGCGATGGCATTGTATGCCAAACTATCGTCATTGATCTCGGTG
Organism: Orthonevra nobilis; assembly: GCA_963555765.1. Lineage (NCBI taxonomy): Eukaryota > Metazoa > Arthropoda > Insecta > Diptera > Syrphidae > Orthonevra > Orthonevra nobilis. The sequence continues at coordinate 41,284,140 of OY743227.1, forward strand.
AAACCTCGGTTCTCTGACGTCATTGGTGGATATATTTTCGAAAATAGAAGTTGTTAAAAACCACACAATTCTCCAAGTCGCGGTTTGGGCCAATGCAAACATTTGCCTTATGCACTTCCTGAAAAGTCGCTCCTTCTACCTCAACCTTTTCCTGCTGATCCTCAATCACAAAAAAGGTTTCATCAAGAGCGGCGTTTAGTGGATCTACGCCTGCTATCAGTAGAATTCTGTTTCTGTTTCTGTAGTTCGTGGGATGAAGATCGTTTTCATTGTTTCTTCGAAAAATTTCGTTTATTTGTGGGGACATACAATTCGTATTGCAAAAAAAAAATTAACTATCCGAATTGACAGAATTTTTTTAATATTCTTTTGCTGTTGAATATCTCCGCGCTTTGTCTATCGGTAAACTGTTTGTACAAAAGTTAAAGTTGTTAAAGGAGTCTACTCTTTTGATTGTGTAGTGCGTCGGTTGTTGAGTTATGGTAAATGTCGATGTTATCAGCTTGTGGAAACTTTGATAACGTTCTTTCCCTAGTGCTTCTGCTCGTTTGACAAATTTCTTTAGAATCGAGAGTTACTTTTCGTTGTTCTGTTGCGTGTCCAACGCGTCCTCCTATAATCGTAAGAGTACGTTTAAACAAACTCACCTAGCTCTGCAACTTCATAAGAAATAGTTATTTCGGCTGAAAGTCCGCAATGGGTTCGTATACAAACTTTCATGTCTAAACAGTTAACAGTCCGTTGATCTGATCCAGTAAGTTTAAGTCTTGTGACAAAATGTATAAGATCCAGATAAGAGCCGCTGCTCAGAAAAGAAGGAATACCCTGCGATAAGAGGAATAGAATAAGTAGCTTCGGGAGCATCGGCAGCAATCATGAACATCCTTCTTCCACTACGGAGATGGATACACACGATGCAGGCCTCTAGTGCTCAAAATCTCCGCACTTCACCACTGTAGATTGCTGTAAATCGAATTCCTTTTCTGATAAAAATAGCTACACCACCTCCTAGGGAGTTGGGTCGGCTTCTTCTTAGTACTATATGTTGTAATTGTTATGACACAATTTATGTCTTTTGTTAAGTTTAGCCCAAAGAACATCAGTGGCGTGTTCTTTAAGAAAATTTAAGATTTAAGAAATTTAAAAAGTGCTGCTCGTTTCCCGAGACTAAGCATTGAATAAACATTTACTACCATGATCTTTAAGGATCTCCTCCCCAGCGTTCTCATTATGAATGAAGGACCGTCAGGCTCGGAAGAAGCGAGTAAACGTAACTCATCTTTGTCACATGAGCATGGATACCAGCAAGACAGTCTTAGCATCAGCCATAGGTTGTTGCTGTGCCGTCGTTCCCTGACCTGAAGCCGTTTGGGCGTAAGTCACTTGAGGAGTGACGACTGGAGTTTGAATACGAACGGGGGCCTACTGAGCTTAACCATAGCGGCATGAGGCCTAAGTTCACTGGCTCTCATCTCAAAACGGGATGGCTCCTGCTGGCTTGCAGCATCCATTGCACTACTCTTAAGTTTTAACAAAATAAAGGCGCGAAGTGGACTAGATGTTTAAATTTTGGGGAAGAAGGATCTTTTCCTAAGCCACATGTTGTTCGTGGTTTCTTTTCCAGAGTCTCAAACTAGCAAAAGAAAAAATTCTGGCAACGATGACCTCAAGGCGAAATCCGGGAGGGTAATTCAAAGGTCGAAAGAGGACACCCTGGTTCACCTTGTACTTGCTGTTGATTCTATTGACATCCCTTGCTATAATTTTAAGTACACATGGCAAAGTCTCGTTTCGCTTCGGTCATGTCAAACTGATTCGAGAGATACGAACAAGGGCAAAAGTTCCGTCCTTGGCACCTCGACTAAATCTGAGGAGGTCATCATTCTACCAATTAACAATGATGAGATGGCGAAGAGCACTCTTACTTCGGCTCCCTGGATACTTAATGAGATACTCTTGTCCTCCTATCACGAAAGCAGCATCTCAAAAGCCAAAATGTGTAGGCGTAAGGTTCCATGGTGGGATGATAAACTCACTCTGAGATAAAAAGTTCCAAACATTGCCGACATGCAAAACCGAATGGCTACTCTGTTTGGAAGGTGACGTCCATAAGAGATTGTCTGAGACCTTTGGTCGAGCAACTTTCCTACCCCCGACCTCAGAAACTTAATTTGGTATACTGATCAAAGTGCTTTCCAGGCCGAAGTTCAAGCCATAGAATACTGCGCCATAGTAAACCTTGCTAAAGGCCCAAAAAGCCAAGTAGTGCTAGAGGCATTGTACGACGCCTAACAATCCCTAGTCCAACGTAAAAAAGTTATGTAAGGATGGGGTGAAGTTCATCATGGAATCGAAGGCAATGAAATTGCGAACAAACTAGTCAGGACTGGCTCTAAAACTGCGTTTACTGGCCCTGAACCTTTTTGTGGCGTAAGCTGAACTACGGCTCTCCACTCCACTCCCAAATATCATACTCTTTTTTCAATTTATATGAATATCGTTTTAAGTGATTATTAAAAAGCAGGCCACTCTTGTCTTCGTAAAAAAAGATGTCCTAAGTATCCAAGGATTGAAACATTTTAAGCTTCCAGCTGTTAAAGTAAACCTAATCTGTATCCAATGCAAATTGGATGCAAACTATGCGGTTATTCTTCTTGCATCGATGCCTTGAAACCGATTTACAAGAAGAATAACCGCATAGTTTGCATGGTATAAACAAAAGCCTCACGGAACGTCACTCATCCAAATTCAGTATTGTATTTGGTAAGGCTATGGAAAAAAACAGTCGAAAATATAGCTGCTTATTGGTCCAATAAGCTGTCCATGTGGCGGGTGCGCAACCAAAGTACTTGTGGATTGAGTGATGAGAATGGTGAACTATTATAATGCCTCTTTATTTTCTATAGCTTCATTGTTTTTAATTTTAAAAATCATTAATTATGAGCTTCGTTTTAACTGTACCTGACAACAGTTACAGATCATGTAAAACCCTTTGAATAATAAATTTTACCGCATTGATTTGAAATATTGGAAATCAAAAATCTCCCTTCATCAAACGTTGCATGAACTTAACACACTCATATACAAACTTGCCAGCACCTAAATTATGATAACCAGGCTTGACTTGTATGAAAGTTCCAAACGTCACTTGGGAGTATGTACTTTATGTGTAACATGGACAACCCCACATCATCGAATGCCTAAGCACCACCTAAACATCAAAAGCTATGAACTTTATACTACTACACCTCGGGACTGGTAACAAAGAACTGGTTAACACCTTTGAATTATTGTATCTACGCTCAATGGTCCATAAGAAAATTACACCCTCGGGCTTTGCGGCGCAGACAGTCGATGCGGCGGATTCAATAGATTGCAGAGTGGATGGTGGATGGTGGACGGAGGCAGCGAGTCATGGACTATAGAATTCTATTGTCAGCGCAACTGAGTCTTATAGCGTACGGCAACTTCTGATGCTCGTACCAACCAAAGGCGCATAGACAAAATGGCACATCAATTGCTACTTGCATCCTTTGCCATAAAGCAATAGGTTCCCTGTTCTGCAGGAGGATCCGTGAATGGAAGGTTACGGCGATGATGATGCTGATTGTGACTGCGATGACGATGGTAATTTCAATTTCACCCTCTTTATGCAGTCTAATGGTCAGAGGCTAGCGAGGACTTGGCACCACCCAACAGTAGATGCACATGAAGAAATCTATTGACACGATAAGCGCTAACGATCTGAAAGATTTGACGCATGATTAATGGGCAAAGTTTGGTGAAATGCATTTGCAGTTTGTTCGTTTGGTCCTTTAACTCTCCGGAGATGAATTCAAGGATACCGATGAGGTTTGTTGAAAACTCAGACAGCTCAACGAATAAATGGAATTCAAATGATGTATTTCATTCGATTCGATGGTGGATTCTGGTTGAATTTTCCGTTTTTATTGCCGTCTTCCTGCCCCAGGAGGTAGGTACTTCGGGAAAGTTTCCCTTTCGATTGTTCGATTACAAGTTTCGATTTGCGTTGGGAAACTGAAGCGATAATTCAATTCGCTGAGTTTTAAAAGTTTTTTTTTTTTAATTGAATTTGATTTGGGAAAAGTAAATGAATGAAAATGACTCAGGATATTAATTTATGTTATGAATTGGAAAAGTCTTTTGCGGTTCGCAGAAATGCTGTGAATTAAAGCTGACTCTGTAAATTAAGTTTTTGTTAAATTGGTGTTTGGTTTAAAGTTTTTTTCTTAAAACTTTGTCATTATTTTTTCAAGTGAAATTACTTCCCTAATTAGGGTTTAATAAATTGCTGATGGTAAGCTTAATTAAATGTCCTCTCATATTTTCGATTTGCTTTCATGCGATTTAAAGTTTGGTTTTATGTAAAATTAAGGTTCAGTGCATTAAATTTTCTATTTTTTATAACCCTCTATCTCCTTTATAGGTTCAATACTTCAAAAGAAAATAAAAATGGCTTTCGGCTTTGTTCTCCGTCCGTCTGTCAAGAACCTTTTACTTAGTATCATAAGATCTAGGTGCACAGTTTTGATACTCGCAAGGGAATCAAATCTTTAAGGGTACTTTCCGTTGATCTACAATCATGACACTTGGCAAGAAGTAATTTCTTATAAAATTGTTTGCTCAATTTTATGCCAAATATAGGGCTTTGCGGAATTTAAAATAAGAAAAATATGCCGAATATTATGATATCTATTTGAAACTGTAATCGAATTTTATATAAAAAATTCGTACATGTAGTTTCAGATCGGGCGAATTCTTAATGCAACACGGTATGTTCCGCCCGGGCTGACAGACTAGTCGAGTGCCTTAAGTTTTTGAATCAAACATGACGTTCCGAGGTTGTTTTTAAGACACTTAACTGAAGGGCAAGCGCTTGACCAACCGGGCCTCCCAACACACTGATTCGCGATATAAGATATTCATAAATTCTTGTGGGATTACATTTACAATTAAGTTAAAGATATAAATTTATTTTGTATATTGTTTGAATCTTGGTAAAATGCGTCCTCGGTTAAGTTTAATTTGAATATTTTGGACCAATGTAATGATGATTTTACAAAATATATTTATATATTTTTCTTTTTTTATTTAAACTTTATTTAAAGAAAGAACTTAAAGCTAACTTTCTTCTTATTACAATTAAAATAAAGAAAAAAAATAACTATAACAAAGGAATTTTAAATTTCAATGAAACAGTTAGGAACATTCAATTGTCAAAGACAAGAGTCGATTAATAAAAACACTTTTGAATTAATATTGATGAGGGTCACAATGAAAATAAAAAGCAAAAAACAAAAATAAATTAAGATTTGTTAAATAATATTTAGTGGTTTTATAAAAATATGCAAAAAGTATAAATATTATTGCTAAACAAATCAAATTATAAAATTTAATAATGAATTTATTTCTTCATGATTGAAAGAAAAATTAAAAGAATTTACTTTGTTTAAGAAAACTGATTCACGTTTCTGGCATCTCAGGCTTACAGGTAAACTATTGAATAAACGAGGCGCGGTGACCTTTTAGAAGAGTGAAAAGTGTGTTTGTCTTATGTAAGATACATTTACTAAATTCTGGTTATTATCACGTAAATTATAGGAATCATACAATCTTGAAGCGTATCCGGAATTTTTAAAGAATGTTTTCAAAACTTTTTAAAAATATAAATGCTTAAGAGGAAGAATCTAAGGGGTCCTAAATAACTCAAAGCTATGAGTTCTACGGTTGACTCTACACAAGATACGAATCGTGTATTTTTGCTGAGTAAGTAAAGGTTAAATTTTATAAGAGTGAGTATCACCCCAACAAGTCAACCCATATTGCAGCTTAGATTTTAATAAACCATTATAAGCTAATTTTCAAATATACTGACTACAATAAAGACGGAGATGATAGTTCTATCTTAAAAAGTTATTGAAGTATTGTTTTAAATACGAAGTATAGTCTTTCCAGCTTAACCTTCTATCTAAAATTATCCCCAAATACTTAGAACTGTCAACCCGTTCGATATAAAATCAATGTACGCAAAAAAAGAAAAGGCTGTTATTCGGCCTTTAAATCGTTGGACGAAAAGTGAATTCACAAAAATTAGGAATAGGATCGGGCCCAAAACAGACCCTTGAGGGAGACCTATGTTTATACATATTTCCGAACTCAAAATATCCTGGACCTTAACTTTTTTTTCTGTCTCTTATATAAGACGCAAACCAATCAACAGAGCCTCAAAAACCTGCCTTATACAGTTTTTGGAGCAAAAAAACATGGTCCACAATGTCAAAAGTCTTAGTTACATCAATAAATAGGGAAGCTTGAATGCCAGATTCCATTTCTGATTTATTTCTGTCACTGTAATACCAATTGTATTTGTATTTTCATTTAATGATATGGTATCTTTAGAATCTAATATTCTTTACTAAAACTATTGTATCTGAAGCTATCGAGCTTCATATCCGTAATCGTGTGCGAAACCGATATATTATTATTCATATATCCGAATCCATATTCAGATCTGAAATTTTGTATCTACAACATCCCAGATCAATACCTTAAAGGTGCTACAAACGAAAGCGGGAAAAGTCTTCAAGACTCGATTCCTCGTGAAGTAGGCCCTGTTTACATACCTTTTCATCATTTGCGCAGATGTTTTGAAATGGGACGGAGTATTTGGTATTGACTTCATAGCTTTCGCTTTATTCGCAGGATTTTGAAAGATTCAATTCAACACCCTGCTGTCAGAGTTATACCTTAACAGCAGAGCTATATTCAAATACGTCTACACAAACCACTGTTGACAACACGAACTAAGAACTCTAGTTGTGCTGGCGCGATAGTTCGGATAGAATTCTATCTTTTGGAGGTATACTCCGAAGAGCTGCAATACGTGTTCCGGCCGTAAAAGACGGATTTCACAGTCTATGCAAGAGCAATTACACAAATATGATAATAGAGCTGTGTCACTCCAAATAATAGCTAAACGAGAACACAACCACTTACGTCTACCTCGATGACGCAAACCTTTGCTCTCCAGATTTCCAATTATGTCAGACTGTTAGTGTATGCTGATAAGTCTTCTAAGATAACAGGCATTGATGCTCAATGTGGCGCTACAGTAAGTTCTTAAAAACAAATAAAAAATATCATGGCTTTATCGTCGGTAATGGATTTTTTTGGATCGGCACAGCCAAGATTTCCGTCGTCGAAATTTTCCCTAGCAGCTCCGGAGATTCTAGTGGATCACAGGCTGGTTTGGAAGCGTTATCACGAATTTCGCGTTAAGAACAGGCGGGAAGACTGCGAGTGCTAAGAATTTTAGGTGACAGAAAATGTCTTCACGACCTTGAAGAATCTTCGAAGAATGTTTCATACCATAAACCCTTTCTCTTACAATGCGATGGTTGAACTTAAGGCATAGGAAGTTTCAATGTTAAAGGAGTTTTTCCATCTTGGAAAAAAAACCCTCATATAACATCTTATTTGAAATTCGATGAGATGATGACGTTTTTTCTATGTTCGAGTTTTCGATAAGCTAGACAGTCATTGCTACAATTTTCGGACAATATAAGTCTGTATTTTCTTATGGTTTTTTTTATATATTTTAGAACTTAATTTCCTGTTAATTTTTAAACAGGTTACAGGTTAATTCTGATAGGTTACGATTCTAAATAGTCTGACTTCGCTTCTAAACGATGTTTTCTTTTTTTTCAATAAAGATACGTGCATAAATTGTTAAGGTAACTATATGACTAAGCGGGGTACTAATTTTTACATTTAGAATGTTTAAACACATCGTAACTTTAAAGCAAAAGGTCCGGTTTAAATAATTTAAACAAAAATTAACCTGTACATAATGAACCTGGATTATGAAGCTTTTTAGTTGGAAAAGGATTGATGTCATGACACGAATATCATCATCTTTCTATTTTAAATCCGTTTGGTAGTTTTTGAGTTAATCGCATTCAGACAGCCAGACAGACTGTTAGGAACTTTCCATAAAATCAGCCCAACCAGCAGACACAAATAAAATAGACTTTAAAAGAGAGATAGATAGATATCTTTATTTCGAAGAAAAAAACAAAATTGTGACTATCGCAACATAGTTTTAGTGATAATTTGTACATAAGCTTCATGACAATGTTCAATAACGGTTTTGGCAAATACTCCGATAAAAGACAAATAATGCAACAACGTTCCCACTATCCAAATTATATAGGTAATTATTATAATTTTCCCCACACATTTAACTATAATAAAATATTATTTGAGTTTAAGCTTAAGTTTATTGATAAGTTCTTATTCATTGTCCAAATAAGATTAATCTTCTAAGGCTGAACGTGCTTAATACATTTCATTACAGCGCAGTTAAATTAATAAAGTAAAACATCGTAATTGAAACATTTGTTTATAATAATAGTAAAACTATATAATGAAAGTAAAATAAGTGATATTGATAGATTTGAAGGGTTCCATTAGAAGTTTTCATCAAACAATTTAAAATGCTTTTTGTCTTAAGGTGTTTGTGCTGTTCGTCCGCCTTATATCTATAGGTAGAAGGTTCCAAGTTGAATTGCATGAATAAAATATTTTTGGGTCGTTGTGAGATTTTAATTTTTGGGTATGATACCAAGTTGTACCTTTGTGGTCATTATTTTGTGTAGGGAAAGTGTGGTACGAAATTTTAGTAGAGCTATCGAGGAACTTCCAGTTATTTTTTTAGCGAATTCAGAGATGTGGTCACGTTTGATTGATATACCTTGCGCATCTGTTGTAGGCCACAGTGAGTTTTCTATTGGAGTCATAGTCCATATTTGAGAATAACTCACAGCCATAAAGTTTTCGCTTAACATCGGTTGCAAATATTTTGCGGTGGGGCTTAGTCCTCGACGGGCTCCATGAACTTTGGAAACTACGCTTTTTATATGAGCACTCCACTTGAAACTTTTGCTAAAATAAATACCAAGATGCTATTATTTATTATTTAGGCTTTGGTTTTAGTTGGTTTAAGATTCAGTTTGTTCTATACATACCAAATGTAAGCTCAGTTCAGTTATTTAAGATACTCATGGCCTGATTGATTTGATTTTTTCGGGAACGACCCATAAATTTGAACATCATCCGCATATATATGGTGTCGATAAGTCATTAAACATTCTGAAATATCATAGATAAAACATAGAACTAAGAATGGTTCCAAAACAAACCCCTGAGGAACACCGGACGGAACTAACAAACGCGAAGAACATTTATTTCTATGAAACACGTATTGCGACCGATTCGAAAGATAGGACGACAAAAGGCGACACAATGAGCTACAGAATAAAAATATTCTTTTTACCTTTTCAATTAGTATACGACGATCAACACAACCAAAGCAAAGAAAACTATAAAAGATATTAATATCCAAATCAGCACGTATAGTATATCTTCGTACACTTTCAGCAATCCTGTAGTGCAATTATGCTTTTCTCGAAAGCATGGCTGGTAATTTTATTTTTTAAATAATCTTGCATTCAGTGGGTTATGATAGTCTCGGTGACTTTACAAAGAAAAGATAGAATCGATAGGGGCGATACTTCTTTCCATTTGGTGACGATGATTTTTGTTATGGAAGAATTTCAGCGACCTTCCAGTTATCTGAACAGGAGTGAATAGTAATATAGTAATAATTGTGTTTATGACATGCGAAATATGATCAAGGACAATTTTAATAAAATCCGGATAAATTTTACCCGAAGCCACCGCTTTCGATTTTATTCTGAAAATAGTTTCGCCAACACAGAATTGATCAACACCAGCGACCGAAAAAGTATCGACCTGATTGATCGTCGGCGTTGAAGGGCTAGAAGGGTGAAATGCTCTGCATGAGGGCTGAATAAATGACTTTTTCAAATCATTCAGATCCAATTCATTACGAACATGAGACTTTTTCGAACAGATTCGCGAACATTTTTTCAGGCGACTAATCCAAGTTTTGACAGCCGTTTAATAGATATTCCAAATTGATATTTGAAAATCGTTGCGCTTGTAAGAATTGACATCCGAACACAAAGGAAATGTATTAATTGTTAAAAATAATGAATCATGGAAAGAAAATGCTGGCGAAAAACATATAACAAAGAAGGTGTACAGTTAGGTTAAAAATGTGTTGGCTGATTGTAATTAGAAAATTTAAAATTAAACGATTCATGTTTTTTAATATTTTAAGGTTTAAGTCACCACAAACTGCAATATCTGTATGAGAGGATGCTAGATCCCAAAATAAATATCTTATAAGAGTAAAATGTCCTACATTAGGGGTTATATACACAGAACCAATTGAAAATTTATCTCCTTTATGCAGCACCTCATAAATGAAGTATTCAATCAGCTCATTAGATGTTGATTTTTTTTTGCGATATGGAACTTGTAAGAGTTTTTAATATAAATACAAAGACCTCCAGCCTTTTTTTCTACCTATCTGCCCGAATCATTTCATAAGCACTTAATCTAAATAGTTCACTTCACATCTCGCTTTAACCATTTTTCTGACACACACGCAACATCGACCATTCCTTCCTCAAGGGATGTAAATGTTTTTGTTCGCACTGGAGTAAGATCCTACTGTTCTTCACCTAATGTAAGCTTCTCGTGGCAATAGTTTGCAAGGTCCCATTGTCGGCTATGGATAAATGCTTTTCATCTTCCGCTCTTTGGCTATGTCAGATCCACATCTGGTAATAAAGGTCATGATCTCATTAAGCCCGTAGTACACGGCATGGAAATTGTTGCATGTACATGCGAGCCTGACGTCATTCTGACGTCAAAATCTGTCACAATACTTGCATGGAGTTTGCATGTCGTGTACTACCCATAATTGTGACAGTCGCATATAGTCGCTCATGTACAAGTGAGTCCATGCAACGCCTTTATCGCATGCAAACATGGGCTTATCCGCATGACGTGTACTAGCAAGCCGCATGCGATTTGGGATTCAAATGAGTGCCATAAATACTTTATACGTAAGATCTAAGACGTACGAATTCTGGGCTTCTGTAGCCAAATTCAACTTCTATTCCGAGTACGAAGTTATCTACGTGAATCTTGGTGAATCTTTATTTGTTTCTTTATTAAGAGTATTAAAATAAACTTTCGGTGTCAACATTTTTAATTAAAAGGGATCAGCGACGGCCAAACTCTAATCGTCCAAAGGAACATCATCCGTAATGGAAGCAATGGAAAAAAAGAAGACATGGAAATCAGGATGACGAAAATTTAATTTTTGGCCTCACGCTATCGACAATTAAAACAATTTTCATAAAAATAAATTTCTTTTTGACTGAAGCCCTCAAAATATAAGCAGCAGAAATCTACAAAAAAAAAGGATGCAAAAATAAGTCCATTTTGTCTCCATTCTAATGTACAAAGCCCACCCAATCGCGTTCTGTCAGCATAACGCGGTCAGAAGTACAATATCTACTCTTTCGTTCAGATTCGGTTATGGGATTGGTCCGCTCAGCCGTTTCACCCAAATACACCTCCTTTTAAATTTGGGCTTTATAATGTTCACTATACTCAGCTTTTTTGGCATTATTAATTTGATTTTTTGCCAAAATAGCAATCTTTTCCAGTTTTTTTCGACATTTTAAAATATCACATATAGCAAACTGAAACCCACTTCAAGTGTACTCATGACAGGGAAAAAATATATTCATATGAACACATGTCGTGTACTCGGAAACCCATGTTTATGCTGTTTTTTTGTTCGCTACGCATGCGAACCTTGCATTCCGTGTACTAGCGACGCATGCAAAAATACATGCGAATAGTTTCTATGCGAGTGCCACCGTGTAATGGAAACATGCGACGTTTTTTTCTTTTGTAGAAAAATTAAATTAAACAAAAAAATAATTCGGGAGTATTGCTATGGTAAGAAGGAAGTGGCTACAGTGGCTATCCAAGATAAAATTCATTTACAAAATATTCCAAAAATAAGTTAATTTAACTTTAAATTTAAGAATAGCTTTTGTTTTTTACTTTTATACATCTTTAAATCATAATTTAGATATTCAACGAGTAAGTGGTTGGCTGAGCACGCAAATTTTCTCCGTGATAATCAACGTCACTTGCGATAAAAAGGATTGTTTTGGGAACCAAAGTAAAAATATCAATATCAATATTATTAATAACAGACTAACGTTTAACCCAAATCAAATGCAGTTTATCAACGAAAATGACTATATTTACGAGAAACGCAGTGAAGAATGATCCTGGAATGTTTTCATACAAGATTTTTGAGCCATTGAAACCATACTTTTTACTTAAATGATGTTCCAACAGCCCAATGTCAACGGACGTTCCACCACGTCGTTTTTTCAGGCGATATCGAATTGACGTACGAGTAGAGTTTACGACATAGAGGAATACAAAGCCTTGAATTTGCTGCCGTCAAGCTTATATTTTGAACTAGCTTGTTTAAGGCAATATTGTTTTAAGATCTGAAAACCGAAAAACCATTTTTAAACACGAAAATTTTTGGTGGACACTCATGATTTTGCGTATGAATGTACAAACATACGGATATACTCCCATCTTGTCTGATATATTAAATTATCGACTTTTAGGGATGATAAATTAAATTCAAAGATAACAGGGAGAATATTTAAGTTTAAATTGTAGCTACAAATTAGTATCCTTTTCAAGCCCGGATTCATTTGAATGAACAATTTACGAAAATAAAACCGCAGTCGAGTTCTTATTTAATTACAAGCCCAAATAATAAGCTCAATAGTCAAACCTAGCATCAAAGGAATGCTAGTTCATGATACAAAAACAAATTGAAATTAGTGTTCTGCTGCGGTTGTAGATTTTTAATTGAATATTCCAAGGTCGATAACTGTAATAAGGGATGACGCGCATAATGAGCCAAATTCGGCCCAACACACCCCTTAATCAATAACACCACTCCGAATTTTCCCCTTCTTTTTGTTTGCTGTCCACAGGAAATTGTCGATTTTCACAGATCAATGAACATTTCAATGGTCAAGGACTACAAAGTATTGGTAATGTGAAATCAGATGCCTGGGAATTGGCACGTTACGAGATGCTGAAAAAGTATACGGATTGCTGTTCGTGTGTGAATGTGGAAGCAATGTTCTGTAATTTCCGGCATAGGCGACAGAGATTTATGCCCCGTTGTTTATCAATCGGAATGTGTTTTTCATTTACAGAGCAACGGCGCAAAACAAATGCGTTTACATATTTTATGCCCAAGGACATTAAGGTAATATGGCAATGCTGTTGAAAAAAACAATATTATAATTTGAAGCTTTTTACTATTAACACCAAATCAAATGAATTGTTTTCGTTCTTGAAAAACATTTCAGTGATAAGCATAGAAAATTTCAACGAAAATTATGAGCAACGCTGTTAGTGTTGTTTCTTACAATAACTTCATAAACTGTTAAAAACAACGATAGCAATCGAATAGGTTTAAATAATTTTGTTGAAATGATATACAATTTTTCGTTGAAATGATATAAAATATCTTAAAGCGCAACTTGCCTCTGTTTTTTTCGAATTTCTTAGCAACTGTGGGCGCTAGGACAACAAATATTAATTTTAAAAACAAAGAGGCGGCCGAACACAAAAAAACATTTTATTTCCTTTCCTCGCAAACGGAGTTTAGGCAAAAGATGATTGGAACAAGCCGATTGCATGGTGGTACAGAACTTTTCATGTGCGTGTCAGACTGGCACTTGGCCTTATTACAAAGCCGCCTCCGCTGTCCGTCCCTCAGTCCCTCTGACACACGGCTGCATGTTATGAATCACAATAGGTACCTTGCGACATACAGCTGCTGGTGATTGGTGATTTTCTGAACTCAACTAATATGAAACACTCGTGAAGAATTGGTTAAAGAAGGGTTACATATGTGCGATGCTACGCGAAATCTTAAATTTAAGACAATTTAAGCGTTTGCATACATATACCATAAAGGGTATTTCTGAACCCTTCGTGAGAAAGTCAAACTCGCATTTTCGGTGCACAAAATACGTAACGGCGGAATAATTGTTTACTTCCCATCTGGGTCCGATTTTCGGAATTCAAAATTTTGTCCTATTTACATGTTTCGAGGTTCTAGGAATCTGATTCTACTGTTATAAGAAGTCTGTCTGGATGGATGTGTTATACGTACGTACGTACGTACGTACGTTTGTTGTGTTTTTTTTTTGTCTCTCATATCTCGAGAGCAAATCTAGCTATCGATTTCAAAATGATTTCCTTTGATGCGTTTTTTGCAAAATGAGTTCTTGAAATGTTTTTGTGAAATTTGATTAGACTATTTCAGTTTCATAACAATTTACAAAAAATAAAAAAAAACCATTACAAATTATTAAAATCAAATTAGTAGCAGTCGGTATATAGAATTGTGCAAACGCTCAATAGTAGTCTTACGTCAAGCATACAAGTCTGCAAAGAGAGACCGGTCGCCAATCGGGTATGACACTTGAAATTGAAAAATTGATAAAGTCCTAGAACAAACTATTTTGCCCCTCTTCAATGTTTGTCGGACTCGATCTAAATCGCCACTGACGAAGTTGTTCAAGAACAAGCCCTCAAACGTAATCAAAAAGGGCCCTCCATTTGTGTTTTGCAAAAAACAGTGATAACGTTCACAAGCGTATGCAGGACAACAATACTGATGTAAAATGCATAAAGGTCAATCGGCATCAAAATTATTTGTGAAAACGTTTAAAGTGATCGATTCGAAATAGATAATTATCCAGTTGAAGTCTTAATATGAGAATTTATTGACCTCGGTTTAGAGTTAGAGTTCACTGATATCTTTCACATGGTCCTTCTCGAAAGTGGATCTATTCGTTTCATTGACCTCAAATAAAGTGTTCGCTCAGTATTCAAAAGCCAAATCAAATGGGATTTCGCGCGCCGACAAACAGAATTGTCCAATGTTGGAATTGCTAGATGTTTGGCTATGGAGAGCAAAATTGTCATAATAAGACTCACTGAGCAATTTGTTGAGAGAAACATGGAGCAAAAAACTGTTTTTCTACCAATATCAAATGTGCAAACTGCAACGGCACACATAAGTCTGCAGACCTAGCATGTGTGAGTAGACAAAATTTCTGCAGTTTTCCGCCAGAAAGCACGGACAAAATTCTAAGAAGGTTGTCTCCCACACATTCCATACCAACCTTAATGACTTTCCTCCGCTCGGACCAAAACATAGCGGCGAAATGCATCGTGCTCAAGCAGCAACAAGGCCATATGTACCAACAATTAACAGCAACGTTTGGTGGAACAATAAAAACAATAACAATTCTAATTTGCCGAGAGAAACGAGAGCATTTTTAACATTTGCAGAGATTAACCAACTTAGAATCATAGAAAGTGTGACCAGCGTCGTCCGCGTCTGTTCATTATACTATATGTTCATATTTATTAAAGCATCCGTGTGCAGTTAGAAATTGTCAGCTCCTCTGTAAAGATTACTCCCACCTGCTAAAAGTTTCCCGTAACATATCGAAATAGGATTTCTCTTCCGCAGGTCGGATAAGAATAGCTTCAGTTTATGGCTTATAGTAAGTAACCTTTTGGGTTTTGGCGCGATTTTAATCAAGACCTCCTGCGTCCATCCATCGGCGTGTCATTTCATGGTATCAGTTTAATCTGAAGGGGTGCCGCTTTCACTCTCTGCAGTCTGAGTTTACTTTCTGGTTGGTTGAGATCTTTGGTGTATGCTTTTGTGTCGGTGTTTTCGCTAACTGCTTTGTTCTTCTCTCCTTTTCAGTTTCTGTACATTTCTCTAGCATCTTTTTTTGATCTGGCATGAAGTGTAGCGCGGGTTTCCAGCTGCACTTTAGTGCATCGATAATGATGACACCCATGCACTCTCTGAGATCAGCAATTCTGTTCTCTATATCAGCGCTCAAACCCATACAATTTGCATTTGCTCTTACATGATTTTCCTCACTTTCTCCAATTCTTCTGGAGAGTTTTTCTGGATACTCTTTCTAAATGGGAGACTCGGGCTTGATTGAGCGTCCGTAGATACTTCCGTGGGTGATCTTTCTTCTCTTTTCGTGCCGATGTACTATTGAAGTTTTACCGGTGACCTTTTTATCCGGGTGCTCTTATTCTTTTTCTTCTTCCTTTTTTTGTCAGGCTCTCCTGGCCGCCGGTACTGGGTATCCGACTCCCTGTACTATAACATTATTTAATTTAGACAATTCAGATTGCTCCGTAGAAAGGAGAAAAGCAAGGTTGACAGCAAAAGAGTATATGAAGATATCTAGATATATGGAATTGAATATTCTGAAACATTTGTTCTTTTTCCAAAGTTATGTGTCGACTACATTTTGAAATAGAAATTTAGAGGGGGAGATTCTAATGGAAAAGTCTATTGGCATATAGATACGGAAAATTCGAAAAAGATATACAAACGTAATAATACTCTTTGGAATCTAAAGTTAGACCAGAACCTTCTGGAACTATGATATACAAATTTGAATTATGACAGATGTATGTTTTTTAAAAAAGGCTATGGCACAACAATCAAAACATTTTATGTTGACGCTGACAGTTTGTTGCATTGAACTTGCTCTACATCCACACACTCAAAGGATGACAAAACCTTTTTACCCCTAGTCCAGAGCATCTCTCGGCCATTTTTTACCAGGCAGCACAGTATAGGCCACTATCAAAGAACTTCATACGAGTAAATTGCGACTGCAAGCACTAAAAAAGAAGTCAAAATATACCAACACAGCAATAAAACACATGGTCATGAACCCAACATCACTGTGGATAATTTTAAGAACGCGCTTTGCTTAAATGTACTTTCTCCGAATGGAAAGGCTGTGAAAACAGCACACCTAAATCCGTCGCCAACTGTCAACTCCAAGGCCTCTGCTGCGTCTTGGATTCTCACTAAGCGATGCCAGATATTGCTTTTATGGCAGCAACTGATTTGTATGTAAACCATTTAGGCTCATGTCACCACTGATTTGTTTGCATGAAAGATACAGCACCTTCAATATCTTGGATAATTAAGGCATCATTCACTTATGAACTTATTTCTATTTGTATTCATAATTCTAAAGTTTTCTTTGCGTCATTCTTCATCGTCCTTAGAAATATTAAGCGGTGTCCTTATTTTCCCTGACCATTTTGTGATTATTAGAATTTTCATACGCCGCACTCGAGCTTGAACGCTGCACGCTCTTAAGATGCTGACTACTGCCTTTCGATCAAAAGTTTTGAAAGACTGTGTAAAACGAAAGCACTCTGCATCTTCGCAAACCATTGACAACACGATTTTGGAACTCGCCTACAGAGTAGCCACAAGAGTAAGCCCACCCACAAAGTCAGACTACAATTGCACATTCAAGTGATAGCGCTATTAATATGACCTAAATGGCAACTGATCGCTTCATCAGATTGGAAAACTAACAATTAGTCAAAGCTCAAGACCTAACCAAGGCTTCGAGTCTGGAGAACTTTCAATTGATCCAATTCAAAGCCAGGCGCTGAACCAAGTCCGCCACCCAGGCGAATGAGAATGGGCACTTTCTTTACTGCCTCTCTGAACACGTATCAACCCTTTCATTTCTTTCTCAGTTAGGACCATGGTAGCCATAAGCACCTTTATTCTTATTCTTTGTTGAGTAAAAGTCGTTTCAAAAGACCAACTAAATTGGACATATCTGACATTACGGCACTTGCTCTGGCTCATCTGCAGACCATCAACTTACAGTGCATGCCTTCTATATCTTTGTTTTTTTCGGTGCCATGCCTGCCTCTGTTTTAGGGTTCCGAACTCAAAGGGTGGCAACGGAACCATATCAGAAGATACATCCCTGTGACAACAACACTACCGATCGTCATTGGGTAAACAATCTAAAATACTTTTTTAACAAGAATTTCTATTGCAATTCGATCCAAATTTACGAAAACTTACGTGACAGTTACCATAGAATAAATACTTAAAATTTATCCGGGTGCGTGCGAAGCTTTTGAGGATGTCACTTACGCTTACTTACTTTTTAGATCTAAATTTGGACACAGAGGCAGAATTATGGGATTAGAACGATGACAGTACCGACAGTGGTTCCACTATGGACACCTGCTATCTACACTTCTGTTGTTAGTTCACCACTCCCATATACTATATAAGAATATTATCTTCGGTGTTGTTTTCATGACAATGTATTGTCATCGAGACACAGACTCAATTTAGGAAATTATAAATCATTTCGTTTTATTCTGATGCATCGTTTCAATATGTGAAGTTTGACGACTCATATAATTAACGCTTTTACTGATTCCTGACTCTTATCACAGCAAATATATTAACGGAGAATCAATTTCAATCTGAAATCTTTATGCAAAAAACCCAACCTCACAAAGATACTTTTTGAATATACATATGTTTGCCAAAATGATTGCTATGGTAATTCCCATTGCACAAGAACAACAAATTTGCCAAAATGACGCCTTAAGTACTTTCGACTGCAATGAATGCAGCTCTGTACAATCAATACATTTGCCTCCAGCATAGCTGCTGTCATAAGCAACTCACTTGCTGTAGCTGAAGAAATTCACAAACAAACACTTTGGAAGTTGGAGCAGAATGAATCCTTCCCCATTGAAAAATTTCCCAGAAGAAGATACAAGTGATGTCTTATTTCACTTGTATCTGGAAAAAAATAAGAAGTTCTAGAAAATTTTACCCTTACATCTGGGTTCCGGGTTTCACTTAAGCAGAAACAATTCCAAGCATAAAGACAATAAATATGTGTATAGAAGAATGAAGAATCTCGATTCATTTCTCAACGAAGAAATTGCTGCACGTAAAATTCCTTTTCTTACAAACTTCGTGTATAAATCAAACTATGCAAACGGTTTTGTGGGGGTGAAGACAAGGTGTCGAAGGACCTGTGGGTGAATAAATAAAATGAAAACTAACTTCATCCATCCAACTGAGGACATTACCACATCCTCTGGCGATGATGTAACCTGGACGTAGACAGTGGCTTTTAAATGTGTGGTGCAACTTGACGAAACAATGGCAAACTAAGTATTTACTGGCTTATTTTATTTACAAAAGCCACAGCAGGAAACCATAAACTTTGCTGATGAAAGTAGGAAATAACTGAATGAATGGGTGCAATGAGCCACGAACAGAAACTCAGTGAGTAATTTCCGTGAAATATTTTATCAGAGTTTCCCTTTGTGTTTATTTTAAACCAAAGCATTTGTAATAAGATAATTAAGGAAAATTTCCAGAATAACTTGAAGCTGCCTCTTCAAGCTAATATTGTGGCCCTTTAAAAATTAAAAGAAAAAAAACAGGGTTTCCAAATTTATTTGCTTAAAAATCCCATAAGATAAAGTTCCTCACAATTAGTCATTACCATTGTATTGTAATTTTTTTTTATTTCAAAGCCCCTGCCCAAGTGGCGGACACTGGGGTATCAAGGAGTTGACCTTTTGTATCTTGGGGAGCTAGTTTAAGCTTACAGGCATTCCATACTTCTGATGTTGGTCAGAATGTTTTTAGCATTGTTAATGTCCAATGGGGAGCATATCTCCTTAAGGAATTTAAGGCTTCGTATCCAAATTACAAGAATGTGTAGAGCCGTTTCGTTGTCCTCTAAACAGAGTCGGCATTCGGTGGTTGTACTGGTTCCTAATTTGGTTAGATGTGATATCAAGGCACAATGGCCTGAGAGAAACCTCACAAGCTTTCTTAGGTTCTCCTTGTTGAGTTTAAGGATTTCTCTGTAAGAGAAAGGATTGATTAGTAAATAAGATTGTCTGAGTTCCGGTAGATTTCTCCAGTGGGCAATGCGTAGCTTGCTTTCCAACTTGTTGGTCAGTCCTGTGGCAGTACTCCAGCTTACGCCACATAAAGGTTCCGGATCAGCGAAAGCGGTTTTTGAACCAGCCCTGACTAGTTCGTCCGCAATTTCATTACCTTCGATTCCGTAATGACCTAGAACTCATCTTAAGTGCCTTGAGCACTAGTTGTTCGTCTGAATATATGCGGACTCTGGCCCCTTTTTGACCTTTTTCAAGGTTTTCTATGGCCCAGGATTCGATGGCTTGTAGCTCTGCCTGGAAAACATTTGGATGCAGTATATAGAGAAGTGTCTACCAAGCGCTCGCTGTCTGGCTCTAGCAAGGGCCGGGAAAGCGCAAAAGAAGTGTATTTGGGTTTCCCTGTCGGCTGTGTTTTTGCAGCTTAAGGAAGAACCTCCCCTGCAGGCGAGCGCTCAAGGGCCTAGCAAGTTCATCGGCCCTCTCATTACCTGGGATGTCCCTGTGACCGGCAACCCATATAAGGCAAATAAACTGACCTTCTAACGATGCTTTTTCAACATTCAAAAGGAGGCAATAGCTTTGATGGCTGCTTGACTATCAATGCAAATGGCAACCTTCTGGTTTGGTAGGATATTTGGATGTATTTTTATTTAACGACATGCTTCCCGGATTGCAAAAAGATCCGCTTGGAAAACGCTGGAATAGTCGGGCAGTCTATAGGCTTTACAGATGTTCAGAGATGCTGAGAACACATCCGAACCGACTCCGTCGCTCATCTTACAGCCGTCAGTGTAGATTGTCCAGTTAAAATCCTTGCATATCTGCCCAGTATTCCATTCCGCTGTTTCTGGGATTAGAATGTCAAAGTCATTTGGTTGATAAATTCTTGGGATCATATAGTCGATTGATAATGATACCAAATCTCTTGGTATAAGATCAGGTATAGTGCTATGACCATATGGTTTAGAAGTGCAGCATCCAGACTCTGAGCTTGATGGCGCTGTGTGTTGTAGTGTTTTTAGTGCGTAGGTCTATAGGTAGGAGATGCAGAATTACCGTCTGTATCCTGTTTAGTTTAATGACGTTCTGCTTTTTCCTAAGGGCCGGCCAACATACTAGTGATCCGTATGTTAGAATCGGGCGAACCGCCGCCGCATGCATTCATAGGATCAACTTTGGAGACCCCATTTTATGCCAAAAGTTCTACTGCAGGTGTAATAAGCTATGCACTTCTTCTTAAATCGCTGTTCAACGTTTAGCTTCCAGCTGAGTTTAGGATCTAAGGTAAAGCCAAGGTGCTTACCACTGTTAGACAGAGAAAGTGGTTGATCGTTCAGGCGGGCAAGTGGGAAGCTGAGTTTCTTGGTTTAAGTAGTGAACCCGTGTAGGGAAACTCATGTCTAAATACAGGCTCTATTAAATAAATACTCAGCTTTTAAATTTCTTCCCTTGTGAAATTAGCAAATGCTAAATTAATTTATTAATAATATTTATATCCCAACTTTGATCTCCGTAACCATTAGCGGCTTATGAAACGACAGTCTTTTCGTTGACTCTGGGTTTATTACAGCGTTATAAATTAGAATTTCTAACTTTTTTTTAGATTGCCATAGTGATATTCGGTGCTTCTCTTCCATGCATTTGTGCTTCTCTAATGCTTTCCTGTTCAATTTCAAGCAGCATTTTAAATGCGTTTGCAAATGGAATATTATCTGTCATGAAAAAGCTTTATTCTTGCATTGGTGAAGGATCGCAACTACTATTTTCATGCAAAATATTTTTTTTGAGCGCCAGATTCAGCTGGAGCTGTGCGAGAACTCTTTCTCAACCAATATTGGGATACAGAGTTCCAGTACGATTTTAAATGTTTCCGTTCATTCTGAAACAGGAGGACCGAGATTCATGTGCTGGCGCAATATTTGCACCCAACGAAGCGAAATGTTTTTGAAGCGGGTGATTATTTTTTATTAATCGGTTAATCAACGGAGATACTCTAACTACGTTGCGTTGTACTTTTCACTTTGGTATTTCAGTTCTTGAGCTATGATATTTTCTTCATTGAAATTTTCAAATTTGACTGAATTGCATGCTCTGATGTTGCTCTGATATTTCACATTCTATTGCGGTTACTCCAGTTCTATAGCATTTAGGCTGAAGTTCGGGCAGCTCTTTATTCTGCAAATTGTATTAAGTTCCTTTCCCGATCATGAACAATCTGTTTTTGTGAATGCTCTGCTCGCAGATTTGCGATTCTATTGCCATTGCTCCCAGTTCTATAGTCTTTTAGGACCGCTAAATATAATAAATCACTTGTTGATTATTTTTTATCAAAATGTTTTGAAATATAAGGTATTTTCAATTCAAGCTTAACCAAATATCTTGGCATGGCCATTTAAAGGAAAAACGAGAAGAAATTTTCATTCTCTAAAATAAAATGTATTGGGTCATAAGAAAATGCTCCTGTCAACCTTAACATATTATTTAATAGACAAGTCCTTAATCCAATCGGGACCTATGGTCTACTGCTGTGGAGATACACCAATAAAACAAATAAGCAAACTTTTCGAGTGATTCAAAATAAAATAGTAGGAAATATTCCGAATTTGCCATGGTATGTTCGTTAAGCTGATATCCACAGAGATAATAAAATTGAGATGCTGGCTGACGTAGTTAAAAAAGTTGCAAGCAGGCATAAGGTTCAATATGAAGAAGAAATTATTCATTTACTGAATGACAAAAACAACTTATTCTGAAGATAAAGAAGAATAAAACGCTTTCAATTGCTTAACTAATAAGTAATCGTACCCGTAATTATAACGCACTAGATAAAAATGGTTAATTAGTCTTACGACTGGTTGCAATAAGTAGAAAACTTATGCTTAAATTATTGTTTAAACAAGTTGATAGCACGATTAAGCAGCCGGGATTTCATTTTAAATAATATTAAAATATGTACTTCTTTATATAAGTATGGATTTTGGACCAATATGAAGACATAAAAAAAATTGAATATTTTCGTCATCGACACTGGAACTAGTTTAGTTTGAGCTGAAAAGCTTGATCCAGAAATAAATGTAAGATATAATGCGTCCTACTCTTCCAACACTTTTAGAAGGGAACTAAATATTAACAGAGTAAAAAAATCATGACCATGCTTTCCAAAATTACTAAACTTATTGTTCATTACACTTACATATAAGGTAGTCCATGGGGGCTCAGCGGGCATTGCACCAATCAAGCAAGAAGTTAGATTTAGATTTTGCCGCCAGAACATTTCAGCGCAAGCGACACTTTCTGGTGTTTGTGATAAAATATACATAATTTACGTCGGTTGCGATATTTGTCAGGAAGACTAAAAGATGAGGATAGATTAGGATAAAATTGTTTCCTCTGTAACTATGGATTGGAAATATTTATGAATATAATAACTTAATTGCCGCAAAATTACCGCTTACCATAAATTTGCGGTATAGGCTCGATATGCGGGTGCAATAAGCTAAAGGTATCTAATACTAAGCATAAGAACCTAGGTCTTATAACAATCCTTAGTTGTTTTTTTATATAAACTAATATCTAAGAATGAACTCCTAACTAAGAAGATGTTTCCAACCAAAATCTTTTTATTTGAACAATTTTTTGTTTAAATTTTATAACTTAAAACTTAGATGTATTATTTTTAGTATTTTCTGAATGACACAACAATCGAAACATATTTTTAAAACATTTTTTGGAATCGACTCCGGTACTAGTAGCCGATTTGGTTTCGGCTAATTTGGAAGGCGCCATTATTAAGCTTGTTGACTGATTTGCATGCCAACTCTTTACCCTATGTCTCATTACCAGTTAGTCGGAATTGACTAGTTCTCAACGAGATTGAATTTTCGCAGAAAATTCAAGTCCTTCGGCACTAGGCGAGCGGCAACGCGTTTCATGCCCAAACAATCGTTTTAAATGGTATGAACTGATTCGTGAAATTTCAGCGGCAACTTTTTCCAGACTAAATTTGTGATGTTTTTGTTTTTTTCTCTGAAAATATCTTGGCGGCAAAGACTTGAACGTGTTGTATATATATATATAAAAGTATACACTATTATATGAGTTAAGAAGATGATAAAGACGAATCTTTCCCTTTAACATACGCAACACTTTTTGTGCTGCCCTTAACGTTCTTCTTGTCGTGGACTAATCTCGCCATATTCTAAACCTCAGACTCTCCACTGAGCTTCGAGCGGCTTCTCCGCTGAAGACAAAACGCGTATCTAAACTTTGGAGGACAACGTGAAAGATCGATGAAGAAAAATACTTTGCCACAATAACGATAACTCTCCTTGAAATAACGCTTTAAAAGTCAATAATCTCTATATTTGGATGTGACTTATACGTAATTGCATAGCCTATTGAATAGGACCTTCAGATTTGCTCGTGAAAATAGTTCCTTCGCCTGTAACTTCAAAGTATGGTGTCAAATGTTTTTTCTATCATAAGACAATTAAAAAACTTTACGGGCACTATTTCTTGCAGTTGTTTCATTGGATATTACCAGGTTCGACGCGGATTTATTTAGAAGCGAAGAGTTGGCGGCTGAGACTAGCCACGAAATGAAACAGTTTATATGTACCATTGGTTGCTTCCAGACAGAAGTCGTCACGAAATGAAAAAAAGTCATCATCATTACCACAATCTGCATCGTAAGAACTTTTATTTCGTTTAAATAAGAACTACGTATTTTGCTGCAGTTAAGAGTTAAATAAGAACTATTTCGTGTTAATTAAAAAACAAACCTATAATCAACCGGGATTTCGTGGAATACAGAAAGCTCTTTGGATTTTTCGTCGCTAGAATATAGAAGATAAAGCCGCGGGGGAACTTCGTCGTCAAGAAAAGGAGCACGTGAGTGAGTTCCGGGCAAGGTTATTTTTTATTCCTTTTTTTTTTGTTCTGTGAACCGTGAAAAAAACGCATCTTACATCGCTTTAATTGCTGGAAATCAAAAAAACTTGCAACTAATTAGTGGATACCTGGTGGGTAGAACACGAGGTTCTGTCTCATTTCAAGGCAAAAAAAGCCACGTTTTCGGAACGGGCACAGTACACAGTGATGGTACCAACAATTTTCAAACAGCTTCCAATAGAATCGGTCAACATAAACAGGTCGAAAGTTTTAGTAAAGGAAGCGAATGAATATAATCTTAATAATGTCTACAAAAAACAATTAAATTTATAGAAACTTTGAAAAGCACAAAGTATATTAATATTATTAAATAGGGTATATTGATATTCTAACATAAATGTTAAATGCTTTTAAATCTTTAAAAATTGCAAATGCATATTGTCCTTATATATTAATTTAAAAAAATTCTTAATTAAGTAGTTTAAAGAAAATTAAAATAGTTTAAGACTCTGTGTTCTAAAAATTGATTCATATTTGTAATCAATCTTCTGCAGACAAGCGAAATTCCTTAAGTTCCTCTTCCACTAAAAGAGGATCGGCTGGATCAGCCTTGTGGAATAAAAATTTTCAGTACTTTTGATTTAGAGAATGGAGTCCATGTCTCTGTTGCTGAAGGCAGATAAAAATAGACATTGTTTGTCACACCCAACGGCCATCATTTTTCATCAATAGTATTTCAAAAGCACATTCACAATGTTTCCTTAAGAGTTTGAATTCGTTATAGAACATCGACCAAAGTCAAAGATGGAGTACGTGGATGCGCTCAGTTAAGTATCCTCTTTTATGGTAAAAGATTGTCTAAACCATCGGTTGAGAAAATTGCAGCTGAAAGACGACCGGACGAGTGTTGTTATGAAGATTTTGGAGAAAGACGGTTACGATGATTTTTTCGCGAAGGTTGGAGAACTATGCAAAGATCCCATTAAGGAACTTGTAGTAATTCCTAAAGCTATGGAACAGGAAATTTAACGTATCGCCAGCAGAAACATTTTTCAACAAAGAAAACACAAGACTTGATCGCGAAGACCTTCTACATTCCAAGACTAGCTGCGAAGGCGTCGAGCATTGTAAAAGCTTGCGTGCAGTGTATTGTGCCGGAGTCTAAAGCTGGTAAGAAAGAAGACTATCTTAGAACCATTGATAACGAAGATAAGCCGTAAGAACCTACCATATCGACCATGTTGGTCCGAAGGATCGGACGAAAAATTAATGAAGCGGCGAACAATAAGTTGGAAAAAGGGAGAGAAGCTTTGAATGATGAGGTTCGCGACAATATTGCAGCGGTTCAACAGGAGAACAAAAGTGCGTTCGACCAAGAAGCGGAGACTTGAGGTAAATTACGCCTAAAACGAGTTAGGTTTCTGGGACCATGCAACATAATAAGGGAAATGAATCACGCAAGGTACGAAGTTGTGAGAGTTGGCAAGCATGAAGGCCCATTCATGACAACCTTTAATAGAGAACATGAAAAGATGGAACCTTTCGTTCGGGACGTCAGGGTAGCCGGATGCGGAAGTCGATGCCGAACCTCGCAAATATTACTCCACAGACGAACAGCACAAAAAAATCACGAGGCATGGCAAAAGACATTAAACGATCACGCGACCGAGCGGCACTTCGAACAACGCCAGACATAAAACAATAATGTGTCGCCGACAACCTGCCAACTAAGCTCATAAACTTACTGTCGAGCAATAGGACATACCAATGGGAATGAAGGCGTTGATGTTAGCAGTGGTAGCTTTTTTTTTAACAGTGAGTGACCGCCACGTCCAAAGAGCATAATAAATATAACGAATCAATTATTAAGTGATTATTTTGTTTTTAATTGAGTGACCATTCAGACACACACCCACATTTTTGTTACTTATATTTTCATTGATAAAAGAAGATATAAGTACGTATAATAGTAATTTTAATTGAGTTTGAGTTTGAGTTTATTGTCTCAATAAATTAGCAATATATATATTTACATCACAAATCTTTTGTGCCTTCCAACGTCTTCATGGAGTTATCTCTTCAGTGCTGGATAAAACCTTGAAGCGGTAGAGGAGAATCCATGTTAAACGTTTGTTGGCCTTACAGTATTTTTTGTTGCAAAAATAAAAAAATCGATTTAAAAGTACATTTAAGACAATAGGAAATCTGCGAAGCCTTGAGGCTTTTCTGCAGAAGATTATACAGATGGAATTAACATTCAATTACCAGTAAGTCATACATTTCCAGTTTTTTTTTTTTTTTAATTCATTTAGAACTTCACATTGTTCTTTAGAACGTATTCTTTTATTTCACGTTTTCTACGGCCGAATATTCCATAGGGAGCGTGGAAGTTGGTTGAAAATCGTTGGTACCACAAAGGAGAGTTGTTGTTTTCCATATGAGTTGTGGATCATCGGTATTTTCAGTAGTCCATCTGGTATTGAACAATGGTCAATCGGATGTTTGAAACGTTGGTCTTTATAAGTCAAATTTAAAGTAGATAGGTTTCTTGGGAACTGGGGTGAAAAACTTAAAGTCATTGTCAATCCAACCATCAAAGAAAATATACATTTTTTCAACGAAATGAAGTGGTGCATATTATTTGCTGGCGAAGGCATTATAAAGGAAGTCGAAGTTGAAAAAAATTATTTTTACCATCATTCCGAGTATATCAACTTGGAATACCAGCAACGATTTCCTGGCTCACCGAGCCCGGAACAACAGGACTACCTTGAAGGGAAATCCGCTGAAAACGCGCTGGTGAAAATACGACCATCAACCTCTTGTCAGAGGCGAAATGAATTGAAATCATTTTCGGCCCAAAACTAAGCTTGTACATGAATGAAAAAGAGCGATTGAACAATGAACTTAACGGGGGATTACAACCACATACTATCCGTTGAATGTATGTATACTGTGCTCGAAAGATAAACTGGACGGTATGGATCCATCATCACAGTACCACAGTTGGGTGGGATTAACATATGTGACTGGAAATTCTTTTATTACAGAAAGTCAGCAGACTGAAAAACCAAAAAAAAACTTTTAAAAAGAGGGCACTGAGAGTCAAATAAAGAAACAAAATCAGGAGCGATGTTCTTTTTTAAAATCACTTAAAAGGTCTGACTCATTTGTATTACGATGTATGAAGTGACATCCGAGCGGAAATCAAAGCTGTTGAAAAAACAAGAAGATTTACTTAAAAAAGATTTGTCCATCGAACAAATGTTATTTCTAGTATGCTTGGCAGTCAAGCTATTTTAAATAAAAGATAGCACGACGACAAGTTTTGTTTAGTTACTGTACCAACGATTACGAAGGATGCAGAATACAAATGAAAACAATTTTTGAAGGCGACAACTCATTAACGCCACAGACCAGTCATCTGTGCAGTGTAATAGATGAACTTATGAAGAATAAAATCAACAATGGCAAAATACGTTCGAAGGAACACACCAACGGCCAGAATTGTCCATTAGCCATTCGTACGCTTGATAAAGCAATGACTTGGTACTGCGCCATCAGAACCATGCTTAATGTTGTCCAGCAATGAAAAACGATGTATGTTGTTGCTGCGCTAATCCAGAAGAAGATGAATCTAAACAACATCTTCTCTGTCACTGTTAGGACCTTGTTTTCTGAATATGTTTTCGCACATATCTTACCTTCAACTCAGAAAGAATTTGTAACAAGTTCGTGGCTTATTCGAAAACTTTATTAATAAAAATGATGCTAAGTAGGGCACGCAAAAACTTTTCACTTTAACCGAAGGTTCAAGTGGAACTACACAATGACCTTATGGTGGTGTAATAATTGAAACAAAATTTTAAACAAGCCAATGCTGCCAATACTACAAATGTGAATAAATATTTCAACATATACAAATATACTATATGTATTTATTTTTTGATTTTCATTGAAAATAATTCGAAGAAGAGTGTGGTGTTTTTACGTCGTCCGTGTTGGCTTATAGATTTAACCTGATTCAATTACAAATAAATTCTCTCAAATGATTCCAATTGATTTTATTGATTTTGCACATAAGAAATATAAAGGAGGACCGAAATTTATCTTCACCTGCAGCAAGGCTTCTAACTTTCTTTATTTGCATCTACTTTCCTAGCTAAAAGTTTGTTCATGCCATCAAGCAACAGGTTAATCCGAATTTATTGCTTCCAATTTGTTTTCATAGAAACTCTTGGGAAAACTCTTCGCAAACACAAACCCACACTCGTACTCATGTAAGGGAAAGCAAATTACAAACTAACGAAAGGATTACAAATCCCCTTACATCACTATAAGCAGATAGAAATAGTATAGCAAAATATAAATTTACGAAGGGGCTTAAGAATAACAGAGACGCTGGATGGGCAAGTGCGCTGCTGATGGGAAAGCAGGCACGCTTTGCACTAAAAGCGATTTATTTCCATAAATTTTGAGCTTTAGTAATGTCAGCACAAATGTTTGATACACGAATATAAAGGTATGTATGTGCGTTCAGGTCCAATTCTCTTCACGCCAATCTATACATATTTGTACATACCTGACCCATTGGCTTAGCATCTATGTATGTCAAAAACGAGAATAATATAGCTACTGTCCCTGGATTCCCTCACACTGAGTTTATGCCATACATCGGCCCTTTAACTGTGACAATCGACTTGGTTGTATGTGAAAACCCTGTGACCTGATGCGGACAGAGAACATTGACAGAAGATGATTTGGAATACACCGACAGAGTTCGATTACATCGTAAGCCATCACAAACGTTTTTACTGGATATTGGGGAAGCTTCCGTGTTGTTACACAATCAGACATTTGACACCTGACATTGAAAGCAAATGTCATGTACATATTCAACCTTCAATTTTGAGTGAAGGAATGTGACGACTTTTTGATTGGCTGTGCCGACACGTAACACAACCGGGAATAAGAAATCGTACCGAAGCCATTGCGAGGATAAATGGAAAGCACTGTAACACAGAGTATCAAATGCATTGAATTCTCAGGCACATGAGCAACAAAAGAAATAATGTTAAGTCAGCATTTTACCCACCCTTGCAAATATTCTGGTGGTTCGTTCATCACTAGTGATGGCAACACGAAAGTCACGTCCTTAAGTAGGTACAAAAAAATCTATAAAATAATCGCAATCAGGTACACATCCTCTTGTGAGATAGATTTCCAGAATTGAGAAACGTAATTTCTGGATTCGCTTAAGGATTATTTTTCTCTTTAGATAATGACGGATCCGATATTCTCGTCTTGAATAGGGACTAACCGCGCGTCTCTTGAATAGAGCCAGTGTAGATGTGTATGTATATCAATATATAAAAGTTGGCAGAACGCAAATCTTACATTCAAAACCGAAGGCGAAAAGAAAGGAAAAAACAATAAAAATAAAACTAAAATAAAATTACAGAAAGTAAACTTAAATTTGTTGGACCGACCGACCGACCGACAGTTGTGGTTTACTGAATCAATTTATTTACTTATTTCTTCTTCGTTGTTTTTGTTTTTTTTTTTTTTACATTGTTGTTTCAGTTCTGCCTTTTGTGGATTCGTCGACGTCGAGCAATTTATTTAAACGCCCGGCGATTTAGATAAGTAAGCATTATCGGATTGTCATCCCGGATGGATACCAATGAAATTGGCAAAGTTTTGTGTGTTTGATATTTATTTATTGTAGCGACAATCCACCCAGCATTTTCTTAACAGTACAAAACAGTCGAAGCCTGACCGCAGTGGGAGTTGTTAAGGACACAAAAAGTGATGTTGCTCGTTCAATTTCGAGTACGATTTGCGTTTTTTTTTAAGAAGTTATTCAACGCAATCATGGAATTGTAGGATAATGCCTACAATTGACGGAAAAGGTAGTGAAGGCACACTCTTCTTTTGTTTCAATTTTGCATGTTCCAGCAATCGTTAGAAATGGAAGCTGATGGTTTTTAACAGATAATTCGAAAGCTTGATCAAAAATGAAAATTGGACGCAGATGGGCATTTTTTTTAAATTTATTTCTTTCTCTAACAAAAGAAATAATTACAAAAGATTACTTATTTACACCCAAAAAGTTCATTTTTACTAGTATAAAAATGTCTTTGAAAGAAGGTCTACTGATACTCAAATTGAAATCTATTTTATGACAAAGTATATTAGCTTCCCTTAAACATCTATTAAAAGGTTCATTTGATCCAAAGGTCACCCTGTGGTTGGTTGCTCATGAAACCAAAAACGATGCTCTTATGGGAGCATACAATATTACAAAGGACAGCAAGTGGGCTCAATTTATATGACAAGACATCAGATACCTTATAAACTAGATCGAAAAATATTGTCTACGAGTGAAGAGAGAATTGCTAAATATTTGCACCTGTAATCGTAAAGGGACAAGTCAAAACACCACTATAGGCGGCGGACAGCGACTCTTGTGAAACATTTTTGAATCTTTTCTATTCCCTTAGAATGAACTTTGTACGGTGGGTCCCACACAATACTGTAATAGGAGATCTTACAAACACAAAGAAGGGAGGTTTCGGGATCAATATGATTAAAGAAATTTAACTTTTTTGGACGATACATTTAAAAGAGTGTTTCTAAGGTTATACATGTGATGGCTAGAAGAATGATAACGGCAGTATGAAAAGTGAAGACATTTAGAAACGTTTAAAACTAACGTTAACGCCATACCGACAGTTTGTCTAGATTTGAGTGCACATTTTATGCTATATTTTACACGCCTGGTGATAGTTTCGGCGTTTCCACAATAGATCATTTCGAACTGTACGAGGTCTTCCAGCACGTGGAAGATCATAGAAAGCTCTTTGTTTTTGAAAACGCTGGATCAATCGGAAAATTGTTGGAGCGCTGGACGCATTTCGAACATGAAAAAAATTTCGATATAATCTTTGTGGCTGAAGAATTGAATGTCGACTTTCAAAATAAATTGAATCACTTTGGTTCTTTTATCTGTGCTGAAACAAAAACAGTATTTAATAATTAAATCTTAACTTCATTTATGCGCTTAGCTATATAATCATGTATAATAAAGCGCTATGTATATAAGTATTTATGCATGTTAATTTCAATGGAAGAAAAATATTCAAACTTATTTGATTCGTTGGCATAATGGACTGATTGCGTTGCCCAAGTATTTTGCAGTTTGCAGATTCTGGGTTCAAATCTAGCTGGATTTTTTGGTGATTTTTTGTATGCAATACTTGTTTTTTATTTGCTTTGATTTATATGAATACACTTTTCATATAATAATTTCTGAAGCTTTCTATGATATATAAATAAAATGAAGTTTGTAGTAGAAACAAAATATTCATTATGGCAGCGACGCATAAGCATCACCAAACCCGAAGAAATAACAAAACAGTACAGGACTTCAGTGAGGGATTACGGTGGGTTCAATGAAATGGTTACACAAAGCTCGAGGGTCCTGAGTACAAGGCAATGAAAGATCCCGAGTATATTTATAAGAGGATATTTTCTGACGTGATTTTTGCTGATTATAAAATTCTATGGTGGGGTTTTCTTCGAATGCATTGGTAGGTGACCAGAAAAAAACAAAAGGATCATTTGGCCATAAGAAATACATCTTTTTCGGAACCACGAAGTGGCTTAGGTAAACAAATATTTAAAATTCCTATGTTTCAAAGCTCAACAATTAAAGACCTGTATAAAATATTTTTCTAAGAAGGAAGTTTGCAATATCAAACCCACTAAAATCGAGAACGACGTGGAAAATAATTGCACATACTTTTTAGCTTCCCATCAGGAAGTTCTTGATTTGCGGAATTCAACATTTTTATATGTCTCCACGTTTCGAAGTCCCAGTAGTCGGATTCCATTGTTTTAAGAAAGATGGTTGTGGGCGGATTCCTAACTAGAGAACAAATCAAGCTGTCAAAGTGAAATTGTTTTCATTCGAAGCGTGTGTGCATAAAGATCCCCTAAAGAGCTTTTGGTTAAAACAGCGACAATTTCACTTTCACTACTTCTATTAAAACCAATTTATTTTCGAATGAAACGAGTTCAAAGTCAGATAAAAAAAATGCATCAAAATAAATAATTCCGTTCATTAGTTTCCGGAAAAATTCATAAAAATTTTTTCTTTTGTTCGATTTTACTTCCAAAAGTTTCATCAACATTATGTTTATTTAGCCAAATGACTAGTCTAATTAGTTATGACTAACAAAAAGAAAAACAGTGTTAAGTGGAGGCCATTTCATTTTTTATGTGCCCCGTTGTCTATCTGATAATCCACATTTTCATGGCACTGCTTGGAAAATTGTTTCAGAAACTTCTCTTCTTTTCCAATTCTCATGGCTCTGAATGACGGCAACAACACTGACACATAATCACAGCCTTAGAAAATGATGAAGCCACCAGTCAAATTTAGCTTCTAATGTTAAAGTTGTAATGGAATCGATTTCCGCCGCAACATCTTATCTTCACATGGAGTTTGATACTCTTAGAGGAATAGCCGTTACCTACTATGTGCCTACAGAAAACTTGCTAAGATTTTGGGTCTTTGGACCTATATTTTTGTTTTATTATAAGGAGAGCCAGTCAGCTTCGAGGTGAAGCCAGATAAGATAGAGCTCGTGCTATCTCCTGTTTTCTTACAGCGAAGGCGCAACTTCATAAAACGAGGTCACAAATGTTTTAATCTCGTGCACAACATATTCAAGCTACGCAAACGGTCGTAGCATCTATGGAAGAGCATAAGAAGCGCGCGATCGAGGAAATTTAGAGATTAAGAAACAGGAATTAGGGCCGAAAATTCTACCAACAGATAGATCAATTTCCTCAGGGTTACAGACCTCAAACCGAAGCTTGCAAAGTTCAAATGGAAACACCATAATATAATTGCAGTCAATGCTAAGGACATGGAAGAACCAACACGGACGGCTTAGCCGCCGAACTTTTCAAAGTGGCGCCGATGACTTGATAAGGAGTATGCACCAACTTATCTGCAAAACATGGTCAGAAGAAAGCATGAAACATGAATGGAATCTCAGTATTGTTTGCCTAATCCTGAAGAAAGGAGACCATCTAAGATGCGCTCTTCAAAGAGGTATCAATCTCCTTAACATTGCAGAAAATATTTTTTCTGCCGTTCGTCAATAACCTGCTAGGTCCATATCAATGTTGATTTCGACCAGAAGAGGCCAGAATAGACCAAATATTAACATAACGGCAGATCTTGGGAAAAAATCTATGAGCTTGAAACCGACAAGCACCACCTTCTCATCAATTTCAAAGTTGGTTTTATTTTCTGTTTCGTCCACAGAGACGAGATGTATGTATGAAGCAACGTCGAGGTTTTGCATCCTTGCCGAATTCGTCCTTTTGTGCAGGATGACGGTGGAGAACTCAAGCTGCTCTGTTAACGTCGGCAAATTTTTGTTGATATATTCATTTTTATTACTGTGTTCATTGTATTTACGTTAAATATTAATTTCGAGCTAAGATGAATACTCAAATATTTAACGGAGGACTGCCACTCGATCTGTTCTCTATATAAACTTAATTGATTACGCGGAAAAAAGCAAGGTTTTCTTTTCCTGGTAAAAAAGATGGCTTGAGTCTTTTCAGCGTTTATTTTTATTTTCCTCCTCTTATAATTGTTCGCCAAGGTATTGGCCGCAAGATTGGGATTTGTCTCGACCACGAGACCGAATTTATGCGATGAAAAGATGGTTGTGTCATCAGCGTATATTGCTGTCTCGCATCCTGGTTGTTTCGGAAAATCTGATGTTAACATATTGTATAGATCGGGAGAAAGAACAGCTCCTTGGGGAAGACCGTTATTGAAATATATTACTTCGAGTATTGACATCCAGACAAAAAGCTCTGGACAATTTTACACAAATATGACCGTATTAAAACGTATAACTTTGTACAACAGACCATTGTACCACAAAATGCTTTCTCTGTGTCAAGCAGTACCATGCCGGTGGACTTCTCACTTGAGAAATTCTTTTTTAAGCTATAACTTATTCAAAAAACTTAATGGATTATGGTATGGTACCTTCGAAATCCAAATTGTTCACCGGGAATAACGTGTTTTTCTTCAGCAAAATTGACAATTTTTCTTTTAAAATTCGTTCGGCCTATAGATTTAGGGTTTTTCAGGCGGTTTTCCTTCTTTCGTTATTGGTTTTACCTTTGCAACTTTCCAAGAAATTGGAAAGAATTTGCATTTGGATGCAAACGTTTATTACAAGTGTGAAGAATTTTGTGACGCTTTTCGGCATTTTTTTTATGAGAATATTTTTAAAACAATAAAGGCTACAAGATTTTTTTGTTTTTAAATTATTTACCACATCTACCATTACCACGCCCATGTGTATGACGTTTTCCACTTTTAATTGCGTGTTTACGTTTCCTAAATGATACGAAACGGTTTAGTTTCTCGAGAAGCTCATGCCAAGGATGCTCGCTTTATCCTTATAGGTTTTGCAGGTATTTACTGTACAAGTGAGGTGAGTTTTTATTTTTTATGATATTAACTATGTTCCGAAAAGGCTTGGAGTCTTTTTCAACTGTGTTGAGTTTGTTGTTCCGTGAAATTTTTTGAAAATAGTTTTGTTAATGATTTTTATATTTATAGGAGAAGCTTGTTGGTGATATCTTTGCCAGTTTCTCTGTTGCTGGTTTCTCAATTTTCATAGGCCTAAGATTTGGGTAGAAATTTTTGTTGTAAAGTACGTTTTTGGTTTTATAGGAACGCTTTCATTCACAGAATTTAAACATGCTTTGAGAACGTCTCGACAAAGCGATCATCGTCTAGAGTATTTGAAATACTGTCAAGGGATGTTGGTATCTTTTGGAGATTATTATTTGGCACGGTTCGAAAACGGGCCCAATTTGCGTGTTTAAAGTCTTGAAAATATTGCACTTTTTTTCCCCAGACCACGAAATACGACAAATAACCGGGTTATGATCGGACGAAATTCGTTCAACGATATCGGTTAAGATATTTTGCGTACCAATCAAAAATTCACCATTTAAACTAAAAAGCTTTCTTAAATCAGATTTTAGACCTAGGCTTCTTTCAATGTTTGAATTACGACCTGCGAAATACGCGCATATACTTTGATTGTTTTTCCATTTCTTAACCAAACTTCTTAGGTAAGAGATTGTGTTGAATTAATCTCCTTATAAAAATAGCGATACCCCCAACTCTTCTTTCGTTCATGTCACATCGGTAACATTTAAACTCAGAAGTTGAAATATGCGTTTCAGAGTTAAACCAAGTTTCTGTTTTCAAAGCAATATCAATTTTTTTTAGAGTTTACAAAATTAATTTATTGAATATTAATTAAAATAAATAATTTAACATTAATTTGTTAATTGCAGTTTAAAAAGTCAAGTGGCATTTGAAACATTCGTGAAGACAGTGGACGAGGTGCTTTGCGTTTTATGCACCCATGCATTTTGACTAGAAACTTCATAGTTCCTCGTTTCCAAATGATTGACCGTGGATGATTTACGTAGTGCTGGGAAATTATGCATCGAGTGGAATGAATCATTTGCTATTGATGTAAATTGTTTATGTGGTTTAGTTTTTTATCTTGTACGGAGAGCGATTGTTTTTTATGCAATTTCTTTTTAATTTCTATGTACTTACCTCTGCTGAGTGCTGACACATCTGCTGTCGGTAGATCTATGGTTCCCATTGCAGTTTGCGCACTTGTAGCTTCGAAATAATGTGCAGCGCTGAATATTTTATTTTTAGTCAAATTACTGCTGTGTGGCAAAAAACAATATTTAGCGTGAAAATATAAATCCACAATGCCATCAGCTTTGAAATAATAGTAGCAGGTAGTTAAAACTCCTTGCAGAGATTTGCGCTTTTAACTGTGGTAAATTTATGTGATGTTAGAATGTGTTGCAGGTTAAAAGCTGTTATGCCGTGATTGGAGAGTTCATGAAAATATTTAAGAGTCAGTTTCTAAAAATGAATGTGCCGAATTTATTTTACAATTTTTGTCATTATACATGTAGGTATGAATTGTTTATTATGTACTCTGGGAATTGTTGAACATTTTTGTGCGTGAATTTAAAATGAATAGTTCTTTTAGAATCTGAGCTCAAAATAAAGAAAAAATTGTTTTTCCGTAACATAATATCCTTTCAAATATTCAGCTCCAAAAAGACACAATTGCCTAAAAATAAATTTCCGGACAGCATCATCTATATCTATTTATATGATGTAAAGATGTTAAGTTTGTAAATTTATATGAAGAAAATAATCTTCTGAACTTCTCATCTGTTTTTCAAAAATTCTTTTACCAGTATTTAGTCAGGATAAATAAAATAAAAAGGCAATCAATTTTGTAGCTAAAATCGATGAAAAACCAGTCAATCCAATGCGTTTTTTCGGAACACTGACTTTGCAGTAATAGTTTTTTGATTACTTTCTTCAGAATACTTGTGAAACTCTAAAAAGTCCGCGATAACAATTCTCTATAAATAAAGATTAATACAAAAATTGTTAAAATATGACAAGAAAATCGATTTAAAATTAATTTTAAGCTTTCATGGGTAATTTTAGTAGGTAATGTCAAAGTACACTTCTCAAATTGATTTAACTTCACGCCGAAGAATATAATGTAGGTGAAAATTGCCTTTCACACAACATTGTTTGCACAAGATACGCTTTGGTGCAAGCGGGCGAATACCACATACCTTTTTGAACTCTAAAATTTTTCTTCGTACACGAAACCCACACGGAAGAAGTCGCAGGTGACCCTTAATATGTTATTAAAAAAGTTGGAAATTTATTTAAGATGTGCTATTTTCTTTTGTTTGAAATCATAGTTACCACCACAAGCTTGCTCACAAGTTTGTAATCATGACAGGGATAATATCGCAACTGTTGTACCTTTACGTGCGCCCAAATATTGTGGAATGCGGAAAATAACCGAATCGATTGTTTACTTCACAAGAAAACTAAAAATAATGTCTGGTGTAATATTCACTTTTTGTCGCTTATGGTAAAAATATGTTTAGGGTTATTTATGGTTAATGGCTTAAATCTTAAGCTTAAGTGAAATCTATTTAATCTGAATGCATCATTCACCTCATACGTGCAACATAAATTCATAAATTATACTTTAAACATTTTGACATTTATCTTATTACAGGCAAAAGATACAAATAGAATACCTACAGAATGTGATTGTACTAAGGGTGGGTCGACGAAGTCGTTGCTATAAAATCGAATCATTAACTTCACCCAAGTGAATAGAGATAGAGCTGTGCACAACTGCTATGAAAGCCAAATACCCAACTTGATTAATTGACAAAAAAGTCGAACCTATCTCTAATTTATCCACGCTGGCCTACAAAATGTGAGCTCAACCAATTCAAACGAATGCCAAATGTAATTAATGGTAATGCTAGATACTGGAAGTTTACCACCAGGGATAGATAAATATTAATTTAATCTAACTTGCTCATTAAGCTCTAGTGTAATTTGCACCGTAACACAAATAGCTCGTTACAGTATAAACTATAAATTATCTTTGACGCTGAAATACTATATGTCCTTGCAAACAAGTAAATAGTGTGTCTTTATGAGCTGTGGCTTCATCTAATTTGATGTACTGTTTTTTTCTTTTCTCTTAATTATAAAATAATTAGAGAACGCTAAAACCGGGTATGTCACGGTATACGATTAAATCAAACCTTCTTTGTTGTCTCGACTCATGTGTGTGGGGGATGATTACACAACGCAACATGCGATTTGTTAGAAATGCAAAACAAAAAGGAAACTATGATTTTTTTCTAAATTTTCATAAAGCTTTAAACCAGGATGTTCTTCGTCGACCTCGCTGTCAATAGTTGTTTTAAGAACGTACAACAAAGACAGCAACGGGATGCCTTCTTTCTCCTCACGAATTTAAATGACTTAAGTTTCGCCCACAGTGAAATGGAAGGAACTTAGTGATATAATATGGAACAGCATAAGGATAGGAAGAGGGAAAACTTTTTTGATTCAATATTGATCAAACTTTTTAAAAAGATTGCTTAACATAGGAAACTTTTGTAAACTTTGATAGAATTTTTATTCGAGCTGTGAATACAATAGCGAATGATGGAAGCGGAAATACAGAGCGGGAATCGAATCAAACACAGACACACCAAATCCACAGAGATAAAATGAAATTCTGATGGAGTCTTAACTCTTGCAAGATGATTTTTCATGGCCTTCCATGATCGACTGCTGTTGGCGGAAAAGTTTGTTTATTCTTTTACGTTAATTTCAATGTTTATATGGTTGGTTTCCGATGAAAAAAAAAATCCGGTCTTTATGTTTCTGATTGTTAATCAGACTGAAGTATATCTTGTTGTTGTTTTTTAAAGTTCTTTTGTAGTATTTTCAGGGCAAGACTTTGTTTAATTGTTTTTGTAAAATTTAATGTTATATGATTTCTCTTTCCAATTACATCAAATTCTTCAAAATCATTTTAAAGTATCCCGTCAGTCATAGACTTTTAACTGATGACTTTCGCTAATTTCGTAAAATTAAAAGGTGGTCCATATATTGGTTTCTTTCAATGTCAAATGTTTTTTTTGACACTGACAAAAACTTGTTGTAAATCCTTATTTGGGTTGTGATTTCTTTCATTCGGTATGGCTCTTAGAAATGTGGATTTTGGAATATTTTTTAATGAGTAACTTTTCCTTTTTGATGCCCAAAATTTAACTTCGTGCGTCAAAACAGGACTTGCATGTATAAAAGTAATTTTCAATGAAACACATCTATTTTTCGATTAGGTCTTATTTAAAATGTCCCTTCTGGGCAATTTCGCCATACGGTGTTTGTCCCAAAGTTTAAGTTAAAAGTTTTTTATTAACAAAAAAAATCCAGGAATTTTCCAGTACATTTTTTTGTGGCAAAACTGAGCCTAAAATAAATGGGCGAGAATCCTTCTTTGCCAAGGTTTCATCCCCAAAGACGTCACACTCATCTACCTAAAGAAGTAAATCCTACCTTAAGAAGTTTAATGTCTTATGCCGTTGAATCAAATACGAATATCTTTTTATCTCATAAGCTTTGTAAATTGTTTTCAAATTAGGACGACATTTTTTCGGTTGAAATGGCCGGCATAAGACAATGACTTAACGAATCCTCAAAGAAAATAATCAGAGGCGTTAAATCGCACCAACGAGGCGGCCAATAGACTGGTCCATTTTTTGAGATAACACGCTCATCAAACTTACTCTTCGACGTCGACGGCCCAATAACGCCGCCAAATGTGGATTTTCAACCGTACGTTGAGAGCATACATCGCTTCAAATCAAAAAGAAAAGGTCTGTGAAAATCAAGATCCTTATGCAAATTACACCATAATGTGGTCTGAGCGATGCTCAATTCTTGAGAACGTCGTGGGCTTGACTGATTTGGATCGGTCGTTTCAGACGCCTGAACGGCAGCGATATTTTCGATATTTTCGTTGTCTCACTGACACGGCAACATCACACAACGAATATTGCCTTCCTACTATAACGAGAATTACGACCGAAAATTGGAGTTTACGCTCTTAAAGTTGCTGTCACCGACTCCGAATTTCGGTAGAAAATTTCAAGTTTACTTAATAAATTGACAATGACAGTTCCATGATTAACGCAACCCTGTTAAAAGAAGCTCGTTCGTGACTCTGGTAGCCTCAGACTCGAACTAAATCTGTGCTATTCAACGAGTTGTTTATGATATAGGAAACTGCAAGCAGATCCTGCGTATCCCCACAATTGGGTACCACTCACTCGATCGCCAAACAAGTCATTCTTCACATATTTCTCAGACAAAAGCAAATAAAATCCAACAGTTTTTGCTGAAATTAATTAATACATACATCTGTAAGGTTTGATAAATAGCTACTTGCATAGAGGTAAAAGATTATATTGGACGAAATTTTTACAATTACCATTAAAGGCACATATTTACGATATTAAACGGTTTTTGATAAATAGACTTTAGATATTACTAAACACCTAAACGAGTGCCCCTCGGAGGCCTGCCCGGTCCGGTGATTGTAGATGAATCGTTTTGTACATGCTTGAATAACAAAATATTGCAATAAATAAAAAACTTAAAAGAAAAGAAAACAATTTAAATTAGAAGAATATTCGCAGATATTTTGGTTCCCTGGAGGTCATAATTTTTGTAGCAAAAGCTGAGTTCGAAATTTGAGCATCGTTTTTAAGGACGATTCCATTATTGTTTTAGCGTGTCGGATATGTGTTCACATCTATTCATACTATAAATGTATATAGTGCAACTATTATAGGTTGAATATAAAAGATGCAACAAGTTCACATTTGACGGAAGGTGGTTGATATTTTGCCACGGCTTAAATTTAAGTTGGATTTGATTCCATCGACCAATGTTACATACGGTTAAGTTCAGCACTGAAACTTTTTGTGGCCTCAATAAAAATATGTTATTTAAAAACATTCAGATATATCATTTCATTTCATTTTTATTAGTGAACTTATTTCCTGTCCACTAAGTTAACTTAACTACATGTCCCTCTGCGGGCGCTCAAAGCTAAACCTAAACAGTTAAATATATTTCTTTCGACGAATGTTTATTTTAATGTTTAAACTAAGAATATATTTGTTGAACTTAGAAAAGTGCTGTCTGTTAAGAAGCAAAAAACTTAGTGTAAGGACTTGTATTTTATCGTGTTAATAATAAACCTAAAGATGAACTAAATTTTAATCTAAAATCTAATATCTTAACCTTCTCTAAAACAGCAATAAAAGCTACTTACTTACTAATTACTAACTACTTACACTATCCATAATTCAACTTATTTGAGAGGGTCTAAGTTGATAAGACTAAATGACATATTTTGTATTTTCAGACGTAAATGTTTGCAATCGAAAAAGTAGCAAGAGCTATCTATACTTTTTTTTTGCTTATTTAATGATATCCATTTTGGCATACAATCACATCGAATCACATTGAAAATGAACTCAGCTTTGTGGGAACATGTCGAAATTTTATAACAATAACAGTGATGACGAAGTCAAACTATTGTACTTTGGGTATTTAGACTCATGAACGTCCAAGCGAAAGAAACAAAAGATAAAATAACAAGACAAGGCCGGTCTAAGAGGCAGCCAACTCTCTGAAGTTTCCAAATTTAAATTTTTCTAAAGTACACCATAGGCTCTTCTAAATTAAAGTAACAGATATCCTTTGGCCCG
Organism: Orthonevra nobilis; assembly: GCA_963555765.1. NCBI lineage: Eukaryota > Metazoa > Arthropoda > Insecta > Diptera > Syrphidae > Orthonevra > Orthonevra nobilis. The sequence goes on from OY743227.1 coordinate 41,326,149, forward strand.
TGATAAATTGTCACTCGTATGCTCACTGACGATGTTCTGTGCCATTTGAAGTATTCCCGGCAGGGTCCAAGCCATTTACAACAAAATCCCCAGAAGCTGCGGCAATGAATATGAAGATGAGACTGAATTCAATGAATGAAAAAATTCATGGTAAAGTTTAATGCAATGATCAATTGTCCTTCAGGTAAAAGGGTGCATACTAAAACTTTAACAGTCATTCTTTTTACAAAATCATTAACTTGATATTCCCCAATGAAAAAATACTAACATCGACTCTTCGAAACACAAAAATCTTGTTCAATTTTGAATATCGTTTGCAAATATTTACACACGGTCTATTGAAAACAAGCTCAACGTTGACTTCAATTTAGTTACTGCAACTTTCTAAAATGAAAACATTAATTTTTCAAATATGCAAAATTTACGTTATCGGAATGGGAGAATTGGAGGAGGTGTTGCAATTTTAGTAAAGCGAACGATAAAGCATTATTTGCTTTCCATGATTAAAACAGAATCGATTGAAAATATTGGAACAGAAATTCCATTTATAAACGGACATTCACTTAAAGTTTTTTTTTTGTGTTCTATCCTGGGGGATACTCAAGAAAGCACTCCGTTTTCTCAAATGATTTGCGTTAATTAATTACTTCGAATTACTTATTAGTGTTTGGTGGAGACTTAAAAAGCAGACAAATTAAATTAGACGCAGTCGCAGTTTTTTAAAAAAAAGTCCGGGTGAAAGACTAGCACCTCTTTCCTCGTTCGATTTTATTATCTAACTAACATTACAAAGATTATTTTTTGATCAGACAACTTCAATGATCAGAATGATAAATTTAAAGAACGGATGCAAAAGAAAGATACACTTTGATTTGTAAGCAAATTCAAGGACCGGATGCAACTTAGAGATAAGGCTGCAAGCGTTGCAGTGAATTGATTCAAGGAAATTAATTCTTTTAATAGGAAATTCTGATGAGTCATCTATGTACTCTTAGTGCATTGAAAAGATAAAGAATGTAGGGGATATATGGTTACATTAACTGACATAGAAATTGGGATTGCTTAAGAGCAAATGCTTTTGGTAATTTCATTTCGAATGTGCATTCAAGACATTCATTTGAGATCCTGTTGCCATCCGAACCTACATACATTCTTCTTACAGTCGTTTTTATCCTTCTACGCTAATTTCTAGCTTTATTTAAAGCAGCATGAGATCTGATATCACTCGCTAGGACGATGGTGACATCGGCATACAAAGTAGCCCCCGGCTCGTTTTCAATCGGGTGACTTAATGGAAAGCCATTTAGGTACATACTATATTAAATAGCTTAGGTCCAAGAATAAATCCGTGAGGAATGCCAGAGTGTACTTGAAATTCGTCAGATAATGCCAAATTGCTTCTCGGCCTTATGGCTAAGATCAAAGTGATCAAACAAAATCCCAAATAGATCAATGCGTAGGGTTTCTTAAGGGCAGTATACTATAGAGTGCTAACGTTTTTTTTAACAAGAAAGTACGCAAATATGACAACACGAACTCTCTGCGCCAAGGGTAGAAAAAGCGAGTAAATCATTTGGAACCTCATAAAGGTCATGCAGAAAAGGCACAGAAATATCCCTGCGTTTCGAGTAGGCAATTCAATTCAATTTTCCTAACCAAGAAAAGTCGAATGCCCTTGCCAATGTGTTTTGCGCCTCTCAAATAATTCAAAATAACTTAAATATTGAAGCAAGAATTCAATAAAATAATACGTAATAATACGTAAAAGAAAATTTTTCGATTGGAAACTGTACAGGTATGGTTTTCCTCGGCATCGAAAAGCATTCGATACTGTCTGGCATGAAAGACTCCTGCACAAAATGCTTTAACTCAATTTTCCCAGTACTGTGTTTAAAATTATTCATTTTTTTTGTTCATTCGTTCGTTTTTCGCATAAACGATTCCTGCGAGGAAGAACCCCGCTTTGGTGTACCTCAAGGTTGAGTTCTTAGTCAAATCCTTTATAATTACACGTAAGACTTCCCTCGGCTGATCAACTGCCAATCTGCTCTTCAGATAAGTCTGATTTCCAAATTGAAACCAGTCTTTAACCTGCTATACATGTCATCCAAAGATATTTTCAACACTTGAGAATTCAAATCAATGCGGCTAATACTCAAACTATCTTTTTCACTAGAAAAAGAAAAGCCTGTTTTAAGCAAAGTAATTGTTTATCTAGAATGCTTAACTGCAGTTTTCATATAAGCCAGATAATAAACCAAATAAACATTACTATTTTTCAGGCAAAAATGTTCTACGGATCACCTGTTTGAGGTATTGGTGCAAAGTCACATATTCGTAGATTGCATATCGCACACGACGAGGTTCTAAAAATTATTTTAAATCTTACTTGGTTCTTTTCAATGGACGAATTACATGTGATCGCAAATATCGATCGGTATTTAAGTGCAAGCTCTGCCTCTGACAATCACTAAATTGCAGATTTGGCTACAGCCTATACTAACTAACATGAAGTACTATATATGCATACTTTTTGAACTGAGTAATGTTTTCATTCCCTAGTAGATTATCTATACATTTCATGTATATATATAAACATTTTATCACTATATTTATTTGTATAAATGTATGAATATTTATTTATTTATTTTATATATTTTTTTTTGTTTTTGAAAATTATGAAGGTTTTGTTTGTAGCTTTCCTTCACAATTAATTTTTTCCCATTTCCATATATTTTGCTTAACATTTTTGAATTGTTAAGCTATAAGATAAATCCACCGTATCCCTGTAATTTGTGCAATAATACTAAAAAACAAAAAAAATGTGAATTCGCTGCTACAATATATATAACGTTAACGATAACACTTTTGAACTTTTATACGAGCGTATTGATATTCCTAGTTCACCAGATACGACAATTTTTTCAAGATTAAAAGACCCAAACGGTATTCTGGTTATTGATTGTAAGAATTTCAAAGTACTCAATGTCTTACATATAAAGTATTTAAAACTTTTATGCTAAATAGGAACAAGGACACAACATTTATTAAGTGAAGTCTAAAATTAATTAAACTTGAACTATAAAAACAAGTACCTGCAGTGCAGTTGCACGCATTGCACTAACTTTTACCATTATGCCAAAACTTTAAGCAAGCAGGGCCTCAGACAAAACAAAAACAATTTGTGCTTGCAGTAGCAGTAACATGGTAACATGAAAATTTTTTTTTTTGCTATGCGATTTAGTATGTAGCAAGTTCCCGCCTCACGCAAAAAAGTAAGTTTGCTTGGATCTGAAGCAGAGGAACAAAGAGTGTGGTACTGTGTTCGTAGCATAACCTTCAATATAATGGAAAATATTCGTATTTCATAACTTCAGCCAACCGACAATCCAGGTGCAAGCGTCATGTTGCATGCAATAGCAATGTTTCTGTGCGGTGTTTACGAAAGGTTACCCTCGGTGATGCTTGTAGAATAATATTCAACACAGCTCATGAAAGAAGGAAGCGCCACTGAGACCAAAACGTATGCACATTGTTGGCAGTCTGAAGTTAATTATCCAATTTTGTTCAGGTACGGGAAGGTATATTTTTTTTGTTGTAGATACCCGATGTGGGGTAAGGATAAGATGCTCCGAGCAAGGTGAATTTAAAGATTTTTACTCTCACGTCTTCTGAAAAGTCCAATCCATTTAGCACATGTTTTTCCACAGGGTCTTCCCTGACAAAGTAAGCTCTTGTTGTATTTGCTTTCGATAGGAGCCATCTTGCCAAAAGATGAAGTAATTGTTTACCAGATCTTATCTGCATACTTCCATGCTGAAATTTATTTTATGGTTCTAGGGACGTCTGTGTAAGCTGCATCTAAGAATTGCTGTAAAGTAATTTGATAACGTTGCAAAGTGCAAATAAGGCTACTTTGGATTCAGGAATAACATTTGCATGTGCGATTTTGATGAAGTTGGTAAAAAGGTAACTCTTACAGAATGGTTTGGTTGGACTGCATTATAATAATAAAAAAGCAATACCCTTGAAATAATTAATGTAATTTATTTTTAACAATGAAAGCTAAAATTTACACAATAACTTTTTTTGAGTTGAAATTAAATTATCAAATGCATTGTTTCAGCTTTGAATACGATTAACTTTTGACGATTTGAATCGATTTTAAAGGTTGCTTTCCTGTTGTCAATCTGTCTGTCACCACCCTTTTACTCAGGAACACGTGGATGTATCAAGTCGAAATAAATACCAAATATGTACGTCCTTAAAGCTGTGAAAAAATCCAGGTTTCTTAACTGACGCAGTCAGAAGATATGGAAGTTTTTGCCGCATATTTTAATGCTTGCAAGGGGAATAAAAAACTATGGCTTCTTTCCGTTTATCCAGACTCATGAAAATTTCCATGATTTAATGTCTGATACCACTAGTAAAAGGAAACATTCGATAACTGTTAATTTTTCTTAGGTCACAAAGAAAACTTTTTAAGATATTTATAGAATTTATAGAACACAATATGGAATCAAAACCTTAAGAGTACTACAAACAAACAAAAGCAGTGAAACTCTTTGAGTCTCGATTTCCGTAATGAACGAACTATTTAGATACCTAAAAGTTGTTACGGATCTGTCGTTTCGAGAAGCACAGTAGCATTTGGCCATTTCTTTTTCATGTGAGTGATTTGTAAACTCAATTCAATTCAATAAAAATGTATTAAGGTTTTTCTCTTAAAAGAAAGTAGAATGTAAATTTCCTATGCCCCTGAAGTCTTTTTTATAGATTGTTATTAAGTAAAGTGTAAATTTACTTTAACAACTGTTGTACATAGAACAAATAGGTATATAGGCACATATTTAAACATTATCTTTAAGAAGTTTATATCAGTAAAACAGTTAATAGTTTATTATCAGATCAATTTTAAGTGAGGTTATGTTCAAATAATTTTTTTTCAGTTTTTTATGTTTGCAGTTTTTTAGTGTTTCGCTCCCAAAGGGTCCAAAGGAACCCTTTAACGGAGCCTCCGCTGTCTGCTCGTCCTTCTGTCACAAAACTGTATGTCTTCATCAAGCAATTTTCTCAAAATGTGTACTGCTATTTCCGCTACAACAACAAACTATAAAAATGATATATAGTTTAAAATAAATGGGGGTCACCATTTAAAGAAAGTGCTTCAGTAAATCGCAACTGAACTTAGCGCCTGAAGTAGACAATTAGATTCGTTTAGCAACTAAACAACTTTTTAAGGTATGCAATGATCTCTTTCGTCCAACGCAATGTAAAAACTCGAATTACTAACAAAAAAAAAAAAAAAAAAACAACTTGCGGAACGAACGAATGCCAAAATGTAGCAGTGTTATTGCGAATCGAATGTTGTATAGTTTTCAACCCATCCAAACGAAGTGTCACATCAATGAATCCATTTTTTGGTTTGATAATAAAATTATTGACAATGTAATTTTTTTTAATGAAATAGTTAAAAGAGTATTTCATGTGATTTTCATCTGTGTTTGACTTATGATAGTCCCAGCATTTCAATAAATCACTTAAAATAGAGGATTGCAAAATCAGGAAAAATGAAAAAATTTAATGACGTTGTGTGTGTTGATTATGCATTTAAAGCACAAAAGTATATTCAATGCTGAGATACTTTTTTCTTATTTTTCAATCACTTTTTTAGAGCAATTTCTTGAATAAGTTGACAACTATAACGTAAAAACACGCACCAGAACCACATGATATGCTTGCGTTTCATATGTATCTCAAGAAAATAAATAACAATCAATATCTTTAGTTCCGTTAACAAAACACGCACACGGTTGTGACACGCATACGGGTGGTCAAAGTATTTTTACTCGGTTTGAGATGAATTTGCCAAAGAAAGTGTAAGAAACATAGATTCACACATTTCTACAGTAAAACTGCATCAAATAGTCTTTCAACATTGTGATCGTTTTAAGTGCATATTTGTTTTAACTTTTTAATTCCCCATATGAAAGTTCTTGTTCTAATTGGAATTTGGCTAGCTTTATCTTGCATATTTGTGGCCGAAGATATGAGAAATCTAAAATTAAGGAAACATTGAGTTGCCTAAAGCGGGACCCTTTGCAGGAGAGTCAACTCTCATTTCGGGACTTTTTTTTAAAAGTTTTCTTCTAATGCCGTTTGATAGAATGTCTTGAAGCTCTCGCGGTAACCTATAAAAAAAACTCAGGAACAGTTATAGAAAGCTGCTGTCCGCTGTATGAGTTTTTGTATCTGGTTGTTTCCAAGAAGGCCATTCGCCTTGCGTTAGCTCCATGTTCCAATGGGCGTTTATACGTTGTGGATATTGTAATATTCTTCGCGAAAATTAAATCAACGTGTCTTATGATTACAACTTCTGTTAGATGTGTATTTGTGCTGGTTTTTGCTTTCCCACAGTAAACAGTATTTTAAAAAATTTGGTTTTGTAGTTTCTATGCATGTTCCTAAAATGGCGTGAGTAATGTGCAGGTTCAAATTAAGTTATATTCTGAGTTCGGTTGTATATGTTGTTCATTATTAACAATGTAGACATTTTGTTTAGTGGACTTTAGTTTAAAATTTTGTTTTGAGTACATGCGTCGGTTTATATGCATAAGTTTTGTTTTTGTCGCATTTTTATCTTATCCAAAGTCGTGACACTATCGAATTATTGGATCAGATTTCCTTTGCATGACGGTACTTGCCATTCTCTACGTTCAAAGCACCAAACTTATTAAAATCAAAGTTATTCAGAGTGAAGATTGAAAAGTAATTTTTAGTAATATAACTCTTAGCATAGGTATCTACAACTAATTTAAATTTAATTTAAAGCATAGAATTCATTTATACCTTCAAAATACCTCCTATTGGATTGAAGGAACTAAACTTGAAATCAAAAACAGTGTGTAGTATTTATGATTGGTAATCGACAAGAAACTTAATTGAAGAAAAACCTGGAGGAACGTATTACTAAAGCCAACAGGGCATATTGGATATGCAGGATGGCCTTTGGGAAGTCTTGGGGACTGAAACCAAAACAAGTCCACTGGATATTCAACTGCATCATGAAATCAACCTTTTATGGCATTTTAGTATGGTGGAAAACGATAGATTCAAAATATGAAGCCGACAGGCTCACTTAAGTGCAACGCTTGGCATGCTTAAGTGTAACAGGCGCACAAAACTCCACGCCGACGGCAGCTATTGAAACAATTCTAAACATAACACCAGTACAACTGGAATTGAAAAGACAAGCAGGACTCTCAGCCATAAGGCTCAGGGGTACCGGGTATAGGAAAATTGTGAACGTTGTCCAAGCAGGGCTTCTATGGCGAATGGAAACACGAGAAGAGATCCAAATATTTATGGAGGTTTCTCGCATATCGTCTAAATTGGGGGCAGGGATCTACTGCCCAAGCTCACCGATCGAGATTTCAAAATATCTTGAATCATTCGTCACGGTTTTTCAAGCAGAAGTTTTCGTTATACGAGCTGGAGTAGTAAAGCTAACTGACCTCAATGTATGGTAGAAGCAAACATTCATCTGCTTCGACATTACTGCAGCAATCGAAGCTATTACAAACCCTCTATCAGTATCGTCACTGGTAAGGAAGTGCAAACGCAAACTTTAAAAAACTAGAAACACTTAACGCACCAGTCTTACATGGGTACTGGGGCATGAAGGTGTAAAAGGGAATGAAAAAGCTGACGAACTGGCTAGGAAAGGACCAGGAAATAGCCACCAGAACTCTGTGAGGAAAATAGGCGTCCTGCTGACAACTATTAAAAAAGCTATAAACGAGTGGGAAACCCGGGAGTTCAATAAACACTGAGTCAACCTAACAAAGTGCAGAACAGAAAAATCGATGATAGAATAACCGATTAACAAGGCAGCGAAACGAGCTTTGTCTTCCAACAAATGGATACTACGGCTAATAGTGGGCCTAGTAACAGGGCACATTAACCTAATTCTCCCATGGGCTCGGTATAGCAGAATGCTCAAAATGCCAAAGCTGTGAGGAGGAAGAAGAAGATCTGGAGCACTTTCCTGCCACTGGCCAGCAACACTGCTACCGCATCCGGCGCACCTCAAGGAAATAAGAATCGGTGAGATCATGGACTTCGCAAAACGAACGGAAAGATTTATCGACTATACAAATCAAGACACTCCGTAGAATTACATCTGACATCTCCCCCTTTCCCTTCTTTTTCACTACTACCACCCTTTTTAACCAAAATCTTTTCCACACACGAAATAAGGGTGCACAACGGGCCCAACCAGAGGCCTAGGTTAAGAGGAAACAAAGTTCACAAGAACCAACAAACCAACCAACTACCTCCTATTTAAAGCGACCTCAAATTTATCCAATTCAACAAAAATATCGATTGCTATGTTTCTTTTCCATTTCTGTTTCCTGTCTGCACAGAGTTCCAAAATAACTTTTTCGTTTCTAGACTCAAAAGTTTTTAATCGCACAAAATCACTAGTCACTTTGACTAAATATTATAAAACAAACTACAGAACGGATTTTCATTCGGTTTCTACCAATGGACGGACTGATTCATGGGTAAGGTTTAAAAGTAAAGTTTTGCGTAAATTGTACCCCGGTTTCCGGTGCATGTGGTTTCAACAAATTACCAACCCTGTGGATAGTGCTGATTGTGCTTGAACCCGGTGTGCTGACGCAACACATGGTACTTATATTTCTAGAATAATTTTCTAAATAAAAAAAATAAATATTCAGTCTTAAGACCACCAGCAACGTCATAAAATGTGTTTTTTGCGTTATTTCTTGCAAGTCAGAAGTGATTTTATCTGATATTATTTTTTTTTTATGTTGTCTTTAGTTTTGGAGTTATTACATTATCCACATGCCGAAATAACAAAGCAATACGATAATGAAATGATAACAAACAAGAGAAAGATTACACTTTCTATCCTGTACATTAAAGTATTCAATTGTCTTTTTAGGAATTATTCATACTTTCTTGAAAAAGTGATGAAGACTTTAAAAAAGGCGTAAAGAGTCACTGTTTCAAATATATAATTTATGAATATTTTCACGCTATATTATCTGATATAAATACAGTCAAAGACTGTTTATTAATATAGTATGTGTGTTATTGAGTACGTAAGCTGTGAATTGATGTTTCTTTATATCTTCTTTATTTTTATTTCTAATAAATAATTTATTGCTGTTGAATGGAGTTAGCTTTTGTTTTTCTATAATTTTCGGATTGGTTATAAGAAATTATTTTTCTTTTATCCGTCTTGCTTATTCATAAAAGGAATAAAGGGATATTAGAAAAAGATTCCTTGGATTTAAGCGTTAATAGGACTTATACCCGTGAAATTCTGTGAGTACACATTTTGTTAAAATTGCAAGTTTCGACAAATTATAGTTTAGAAGACAGAGTGTCGGACATCGGAGGCTTAGTAATAGGGTTCCGTTGCCAGCCTTTGTGTACAATGTCTTAGTCACCTTTGGTAGATCCTGTGACACGTATGGCAACATACTAGCCAATAAGCTCGAAAATTGCCTCAAAATTGGACTCTCTATGGATAATTTTAAACGTAGTCACTGTGAAAAATAATCCTTAAAACAAAAAAAGCAGCACGCATTGACATGTAAACTAAAATAAAATGATAAATGTATGAAAAAATATATTTCTGTTTTTGCTTTAAATGAAACCTGGGCTAACTACATTACATGACTACAGTATTTTGTATGAATACGTCAAAATTAACAAAAAAAAATTTTCGTCACATTTTCATAAAATAACAAACAGAGATGTTGTCCTACACGCTTTATTCTGAAGCGATTGTGTTCTAAAAGCCAAACCAGCAGTTTCCCACAAAACGTACGTTTTTGAAATAAACATATTTTTTTTTAAGGAAAAACTATCGAAACACATGCATGGTTACACTGCATATCATAAAATGCATAATAGAACACAAAATGTCAATGCCTGACTGATGCTGACTTGCATGTGCCACAAAATTGTTGATGCTACTGTGTAGTTCCCCAACTGAATGCGCTACATACTGAAAATTGTTTATTTTGTACTTTTTCTATTAATTTATGGATTTATGTACGAGTAGTGAAGAAATTTGCCGGAATATTAAACAGTTTTTTAGTTCCCATATTCAAGCCGATCAATGTTTTGTTTAAACAATTGCTTAAAATCCGCCGTAATTGGGATGATAGTTGTCTTTGACACGTCGAAAAATCAAATCAAATCGTCGAATTTGCTACTTCACGCATGGAGCGTTTTAAGTGCAAAATGACTATTAAGGTGGCGGATTTACCTTCAGGCCTCATGAATATTTCCATTACTGTTTTGTTCAACCATCTCGGAATCTTATATATTGTATGGTTAAACACCCGCGACCCGCCAACCGGTAAAGACGTGGCTTCGACAAGTCTTGTAACTTCTCTTAAAGTGGACAACTGCATACTATATATGCTGATCAGCATCGTTTCTTTCCTGTAAATATCTGTAAACGAAAGAAATTAGCCTCTCCTCCTCTTCTTTTCGAGCTAGTATTCTCGGATTCGCACACTCTTTTAGCTAATGCGTTGGTGTTCATCTGCTTGATATGGCCGACCAAATGTAGTCGATGGATTTTTGCATTCCGGACTATATCCAAGTCGTTAGAGATCGCGGTTATGACTTCTCCTCCATTCGCCGTCCTCGCAGACAAGACCGAATATCTGATTCAGGAATTTTCTTTCGAAGGAACCAAGAACCAGCTCCGCCGTCCTGCTTATCGTCCAGCTTTCGGCTCCATGAGGCACGACTGGCATGATAAGGGCTTTGTAGAGCATGATTTTGATCCTGCGAGTTAGGATTGCGACCCAAATTGTTTCGACATACCGGAATAACAACGGTTTGCCAAGGGTTGGAAGGATTGGCTTCTGCTCAACAGCATATACTTTTTTTGTCCTCGTCATGAAAGCTTGCATCATCTGCATCTTCCTCCGGAGTGGGAAGAGGCTGCACGTGATCATAGCCTATGCAACTTAAGCTAGTCAACAAACCTGTTTTATCTCAGAGCTCGAGACACTTTTTCAATACTTAGGTCTGGGTTCGGGGGAGAAGTAGCAATTGCCAAACGTAGCAATTGAAGAAATCATTCACCAAGTACTAGAGGGAACCTACTGTTCAATTGGTGCGGTCAGAAAAGTTGATCTTTCATAGATCTAAAGCTGTTTGACGAACAGATACAGCTGACTGACATCAATTGACAGACAATAGACAATTAATTGCCTTCACACAGTTATGTCATTGGCCATGTCGGCTTTAGTGTCGCCGAAACGATTCCCGTTTAGATTGCTGAGTTGGAGGAGTATGTTCAAACGCATTCTTATAGATAAATTCAGTAGGAGGCCATTATTGTTGCTGCTGATATATCTGGAACCTTTGGCGACCATTCAGTCGCTTCCGTCGATAGCCTTTCAACTGAAGCCGATAGCGCTACACAAGTTTCGGAGTCGGTCTCGGAACCCTCCTCCTCCATTTCCCCACTCAGGCGATATATTTCCCGTTCCTCCTGCAGATCGAAGTGATGATTGTTGTCGCCCACACATTGCTTCGCACTTTTTCGTAAATTAAATTAATTGTGAATTAGACAGAATTTTTTTTCCCCAGCGGGTTTTGATCTTTCGACGTCCGGAGAATAAGTCCGCAACACAACCACTGCACCGACTGGCTTGATATCACTATCAAAAACAAGAATACTTGTTGCTCCCCCAAAGGTTTTTGAATGACTAAGCATTGAACTCATCGCATCACTTTTCCGGCGCACTAAGCTCAACGTAGTTCTAACCTAAACAATAAAAATTGAAAATTTTTATATAACTTTTCGATAAAAGGCAATTAAATATCAATTTCAGTTAAAGGAGCGTTCGCAAAAAACATATTTCTTTGACCCTTATTTTAGTCACCCATTGGTCGCCACGAAAGACCCTTTTATTCCTTAAATCGGATGTGTTCTTTCGAAAATTACCACGGAGATTCAAAATAAGATTGCGTCTTAACTTTAGCATATAGAGATATGTCCTCGCGAACATTTTAATAAATGTTTCTGAGTTCCAAAACTGTACTATAAGAAAACGTTAAATATAAGTTGCCTTTAAGGTACCATTTATAAAAAAAAAAACCCAATCGATCGAATGCTTTTAGTTCCATAATTGGTTGCCGCTAAAGACCCTTTTATTTAAATGCGACGATGTTAAGCCTAGGTTCATTCTAAAGATCCATTGTAAATATTTGTTTACAAAGGTTATATCAGAAATACAAAATCTGATTCGAAAACTTTACTTTCGATTGTCTACGTTTTTCGAATCTGTTTCAAAAAATAAACGCATTACCTTTTACAAGCGCAATTCACCCAAATACAAATGCATTGAAGGATTTCAATTTTTTTTTGTCGACCCATGTAGTTAGAGTACCCCCGATATCGGTCTGGCTGCTTTGCACTTTACTCTTCAATTTTGTACCCAGGGACTAGAATAATGATGATTTATTGCTTGTGATACTGTCGTCAATAATCCGGAGTTTAGGAAGTAAAAGTTGACTATGATGTTGTTTTATAGGGAGAGGGAATCAAGAATAATAATTTATTAAGGCACATTGAGTCATTGATATCCGCCCGCCGAGTACCGTACAGAAGTATCCGAAGGGAATTGAAAATAACGTCTTATTTCGGTTTGTTAATGTATAATCAGTAGACAAATATATTAAATATTGACAGATGGTTTTTAGAGCGTTTGACAAAATAATATATAAAACAGAAATATGTTAAGCTCTTGCTCTACGTCAAATGTTGACGTCAACATTCGCTGGAAACTATGCTTAAATATTTAGCAGAAATGAGATTGGATTATCGGCGTGAACTGGAAAAAGGTCGAAAGCAGACAGAGGGACAGAGAATTGAACCTATTATGGTTTCGTTTTTCCTTTTAAGGAACGGAAACCCATTGGTTTTATCAAGGCCGGAGAACACCTATTCAGAAGAATGCTGGGATTACCATCTGGACCTTGCTACTTTTCGAATATTTGAAGGAAATACGTCAAGGGTGTTGAAAGCATGACTGTCAATGTGTGGAAACCGTGTGCGCGCTTCTACAGGCTACGTTTAATTGTTAGCCGCAGTGAAAATCTTAACATACCTTCCCGGGTGTATTGTCCTTCCAGAATGTCGAAGCCGACCAGAATTGTGTTCATTGAAATTAACCGCAATAACGATTTCAATAGAACGATAATGGGAAACGATTCTAAAGATGGAACCAATTAAAACAGTTTCCTCGTCTATCTATCAGTGATCCAATTTATCGTCTTCTTCAATAGGCAAATTGTTGATTACTTGGTTGAGGAAATCGTTTATTGTTCACATTTTTTCTTTAGTTTTCCAAGGCTGTTTCTTATTTTTAATTTCTTTTTTGGAAGTTCAAATATTTCGAATGTTCCATCTTTATTAACTCTCACAATTTAATTCGATCCTCTCCAGCAAGAAACTTTAAAAAAATACCATATTTGTAAGCCTCTGGACCTTTTGAGTACGGAACCCTGAAAACTAAATAAAACAAACAAAATTGTCATGTGGAAAATTGACAATAAGCAGTTGCCTATTACTGTAAGATGTAACTACAAATTTCAGGATCCATAGATAAATTCTGAATTGCGACAGTGTTTGTTGGTGAGGATCCTTTTTTGGCACCGCGACATACAAAAGATGCTCATTAACGTTTCGGATAAACATAAGTCCGCAACCTCTTTCGCATTAGCGGGAGCTTTGAGAACAGATTGATTCCGTATCTACATGAGCTGGCTCGGCATTTTACATTTATTATAAAGAAGACAAATTTACAAATGAATTGTAAAGAAAATTTATATTTAACACACCAAAAGGAACAAAAAGGAAAAAAATAAGCTATTGCAAACAAATAAATAAATAAATAGATAAATATATAAATAAATTAGATAAATGAATGAATATTGAGTTAATATCTCACATTTTCTTTTCAAATTTAATCATTTTCAAGGGCAGCTAAGTTATATATAGGAATGTTAACAGACATACTACATCTAAGGCTGCAGCTGTCAGATGACCTTCTAAATAATTCCTCTATGGACTTGCTTTATATTTGACCATATGTCCTCAGTCGAAAAATGACTAGGTAAATTTAAGATCATTTTTGAGATCTTGTTTTGAATTCTTTGCAGACTATTAATACGATGATTTGCGTATTTTCCCCAAACTGTGTTTACTCATTTTCAACATCCGATTTATAAATATTTCCTGAATATGAAGACCAAAAGTTAAACATTTATCATACCCCAACACTTGTCCTCGATTCAATTTGAACCTCGTTAATTACTAAATTGTTGCTCGGAATGAAGAACGCTTTTCTCTTTTTAGACAACCTGACATTTTGAGGCATTCTTTTTAATTTTCCAGTTCTACAAATACGATGCTGAAAGCAAAAAAATCTGATGAAGGAACACACGTATTATACGCAAACATAGCATTTTCACAATTAATAGGATGGGGGAAATCATATTCCATCTGTGATAGCAAATGATTTAAAGTACCAATCATTGATAAAAACTTTAGAGTTTCGTTCTGTGAGGAACGATTAAATAATTCTGATCAAGTGGATTGGAAAATTGAACACATACAATTTGTGTAATGCCATTGTGTATCAAATGCTTTTTCAACAATGAGAAAAACTACATCCGTGCTTATCTGTGAATTAAGGCTGATATTTATGAATTTTGTAATTTGGTAAATTTGGTTGACCGTTTAATGGTTGGATCTAAAACAAAACTGTACACAATACGCTATTCCCTTACCTTAGACCAAACACATACGTGTTTTCCTTTCGTATTTTCTTTGCCATTACTCCAGTAAGCTCTGTGAAAGTCAAGGATGAACATTTTCTTTGTTTCTGGGGAAGACAGGATGCTTCAATTTATACGTATATGATCAGAGCTTAGCTCGCTCATAGTTACTGGATGTAAAATCAAATCAGGTGAGTTTTTCAGGTATATGTTTATCTAACGTAGAACAACTAGATTGTGAATTCGATGGGAAATAAGCTAGCCCTGAGGGCTATGATATTCCAAACGGGAATCTTGTTCTTTAATCGAACAGAATATTGACTCAAGTATTCGCTCTTAGTTACATAATACGTTCAAACTCTTCACCGATCTTTTCATTCTTCCCCAAGGCCGTCTGCTCTTTCTTTGCAAATGCGTTTTATAAATAAATGCTTTAACACTGAACGCACTTGACGAATGATATCTTTTCTAATTCATAGCTTTAAACTCAGCGATCTTCTTTTATCAAATCCGTTTATCCAATTATGTAAAAAGTTTATGTCGTATTATGTCGCAACGCATATGCGTATCAATATTTTTAGCCTCACATAAATAACAGTGTCCTTTAGTCTATAGCAAAAATCATTATCTACATATCTCATCCGGCGAACATGTCCTTTTTGCATATAATCAAGCCAATTAACAAACACACTTCCTTCATTTTGTTCTTCTTACTCTCATAATGTAACTAATGTTCCAAATCAAATTAACCCTATTATCTGGGTTTCCACCAACGTCATACATCATTTAACTCTTGGGGAAGCATTTCCATTGAAAAAGAAATATATTTCCTCGTTACCAATACGAACACGAGATCCCAAAGCGGGATAAATTCAATTTTCCTTCGTCATAATGGGCCAAGTAAAACCATTTCACCTCCGAAACAACCCCAAACTCTTTAAGAAGGATAAAACATTCCGGCTTCGGATTCGAAGTAAGGAATATAAAAGAATGAAAGACTGAAAATACATTATCCTTGAAAGTTTGCCTCAACACGGAGAACAAAAAAAAAGATATATCCACCTTTAATCATCTGGATATAGCAGCTCCTCGAGAAGAAGGTAGATGGGGTTTTGACTAAAATTGTCCTTGCGAAACTTTGACTTAAAACTTGTTCCTCTCGCGGGAGTATCACCATTCGTACAATCCTGCTGAGAGCTGAACTTTCTCAACGTAAAAGCATATTTGAATCTTGGATTCATGTTGATACGTTTTTTTTTGTTTTTGTTTTTGTTTTTGCTAAATCACGTTTTATTGTTAATGCTACATCAAAAAGTGTTTAGACTTTGAAAATCGGAGAACCGAAAAATAAAAGACTTTTGGTTAAAATATATGATTATCACAAGTCAAAATTATCCCATTTGTCATCAAAAAGATATGTATTTTTTGTATCCAGGCAATAGACTAACATATGATAAATTCTCGGGATCTTTTTATACAAAAAAGAAGTTCAATTTAAATTAAGCCTCTGAAAGATTCATAATCTCTTTTGATTTTGTAGCAAAACAAAAATAAACAATCATCATATCAATGGACCAAATATTGTCATAGAAAAACCATCAGAAGATACTGTGCTCCATGTCGCTCTACTGTACTCAAGCTTTGATAAGTAAAACAGCAATGTTATAGTTTAAGACAAACAAACTACGACGTATACAATTTCTGATGCCGCTGAAAGTCTGTTTGTTTCTGAAATGCTTTAGGACTTGCTTGATTCTTTCGCTCACGACCGAACTGAAACAAAAGTTCGACAACCAACATGCATTCTGACGAGTTGTGAAGTTGAAGATACAGTATGACCTCGATTATAACGACGAAGTCAAAAGCTATATTTTGGTTTGATGACAATCATTAACAAAATCTGTCGGTTTTACCGACTTCGACTAAAACGGCTGATTTGGTTATAACGACATTTTCGTGGAAGTAATTCGTTATGAAATTCGGATATAAGGACCGAAAACAATTGATGAATTTCGCATAGGTTACGCTGTGCAGGGTTATGAAGTGTTTGATAAGACACTAGGCACCACATTGGGCCCATTGCGATCCCTGATACGTAGCAACAGCCTAAACACTTTCCTTGAGACAATTTGTTTCACTACAAAATTTCAAAATTTTCTTGTTGTTGATGCGTCGCACTTCCTCTATGGTTTCAAAAAAGTAATTGCCGAAACGTTTTCTACGGCTTCTAGCCATACCCTGGCATTCACATAAAAAAAGTATTTCGTTTGTCTTTCTGCGGTCGAATGTAGGCCATAGGGCCTTTGACTCCCTGTATTTCCTTGAGTTTGAACAACTTTGGTCGTCTATTTTCATTGCCTTATCTAGCAGTGTTGTCTTAACGACACACGCAGGAGGTTTGGTCGGAGCTAGTTTACCCCCACTGCTGGCTAATTCGTCCGCTCATTCCGCGTGCATAATTCCTTTGTGCGTAGTTTCTGACGATTTCCGATTTCGTTTCACACGATTCTAGTGCCTTAAGCACAGTTTGACCGATTTCATTTCTTTAGTTCTGTTAGAACCTCTGCCTGAAAAAAGATACAAGCATCCGGTAGTCTTAAAAAGACTCTAAGGTCTTGAATTGTGGAGAAGATTCCATAGCCTGTTTCCTTTTTGTTCTCAGAGCCATCAGTGTGTAATGACCAAATCGGACAAGTGAAGTGGAAAAGACAAACAACCCTCTGCTTGTGTATCGTTTATTGACTGAGAAAAAAAATGTATGTCCGCTGAGACATTTATACTCTCCTAAGACATGCTAATTACAGTACATTGAACGTTATTAAAATCTTTGGAGACATTTCGGATGAATCATACGATCAGATGGCCATATATGTTGCAGTTCAAAAAGAATACAGATACAGTCTCGCAAGGAAGTATGCAACCAAAAGATTTAAATTAATTTTTTTCTGCTACAATTCGGCCATCCTGATAGTATAATCGACCCGATTACAAACCTCTTTTAGTAAATTCAAATTCAACTCAAAAATAATTAGTGAAAATATTTCTTGGAAACATAATATAAAAAAAATTCTAAATTCAAAATATAAATATGTAGGTAAATTTCTTTAAAATACAATAGGAAAATAATTATAACAATTTTCTTCAAACTATACAAAAACAAAAATAAAATTCATGGGAGAAATTGTTTTGGAATGCCGGGCTTGAAACGCTAAAATAGAGTTGTCAAACGTTATCTTCATTATCAGCTAAATCATCCAAACGACCTTCGACCACACCACCATCAGCTCAGCACCAACTCGTACAACATTATACGGTCTCATATTGTCCGGGGACCAAATACCCTTGTATGGAAGACGTGTTACCTGTAAACCTTCAATATCGCCAACCACATAACGATCATTAGGTAAAACTTTCTTTATTTCGTATGGGCCTCGATATTTAGCGTGAAGTTTCTTGTTGACACCTGGAATGTTTACGATGTTCTTAATCAAAACATATTCACCTTGCTTATAAGACCTTGGACGTTTGTGGTGTTTATCATAAAAGTTCTTGTTCCTTAACTGACTTTTCCCTATATTTTCACTTGCCTTCTGCCTAATCTCATTAATACAGGTGATATTCTTCCTTACAGTATCTTGCAGATACTCGCGCACACGATCGCAGAACTCACCCTTTTGACTCCTTCCAAATAAGAGGACACTAGGTGAAAAACCTGTACTTCTATTTTGGGTGTTGTTAATCGCAAATTCGACTTTGGTTAAATATCGATCCCAATCCATGGTTGTGTTTGCTTCGCATTCTTTTGCCATCATCGGGACTATAATCCGATTAATGTGTTCAATTTGGCCATTGGACTGCGGCGAATGAGTAGCTATTTTAATGTGTTTCACATTATGCTCCTCCAAAAAGTCTGCAAATTCTTTGGATGTGAAGCAACTTCCACGATCTGAAACGAGACGATTCGGTCTGGAGTAGCTCTCAAAAAATGCCTTCAAACAAGCAATGGCTTCTTTGCTCTGGGTTGTTTTAACTGGATAAAGTTTTATAAACTTGGTAAAGCCATCAATCACGAGAAATACGTGTCGTCTTTTCAAATGGGAATTAGGTAAAGGACCGAGATGATCGACATGTAGTGTGTCAAACGGAACTTCACCTTTTGGAATGGAGTGTAACGTACCTTCTTTTTTCCCTGACTGAGGTGAAAAATAAATACACTTAAGACACGACTTTATATACTCTTTTATTTTTGCTTTCATGTTGGGAAACCAGTAGCTTGTTGAAATGTATTCGAAACATTTATCGGCTCCCAAATGACACATAGATTCGTGATGTGTTCGAATTATTTGCTCTTCCATCTGAGATGGAACGAAGAAAAGAACCTTCCTATATATCAAGCCGTCGATCATTTCATAAAGCGAACTCTCTGTCTTCTCTAACTCAGAAGCTATCGCTATGATCTTGGGATCTTGCCTTTGTGCAGCAGCAAGTGCGAATTCAAATGACTCGTCGTTAACAAAGAGTATGTTGAAAGAACGACTTAATGCATCAACGTGAGCCATACGTCTCCCCTCTCTGTGTTCGACTACATACTCAAAGCTTTGGAGCTCTAAGGCCCAACGAGAGATGCGAGGATTCAAAGTTTTCTTTCTTAAGGTCATGGTCAAAGCTTGACAATCAGTTATGATCTTAAATGGTATACCAATCAAGTAAATTCTAAATCTTCGCAATGCATAAATTATCGAAAGTGTTTCGAGTTCATAACTGTGGTATTTGGATTCAGATGACGCTGCCCGTTTAGAAAAGAAGAATACGGGGTGAAACTTTTGATCCAACTGCTTCTGCATTAAAACAGCACCGAACCCAACACTACTTGCATCACAATGCAATTCTGTTTGCAAACTAGGGCTATAGATCGATAAGACAGGTGAAGCAATAAGTTTATTCTTCAAAGTTTCAAAAGTTTGCATTTCTTGAACGCCAAATACAAAGGGTGCATCCTTTCTTAGCAAATCATATAGTGGTTTCGCTATATTTGCAAAATTTTTAATGAATTTTCTAAAGTAGGAGCAAAGCCCCAAAAAACTATGTACATCCTTTGTACACACGGGTATTGGAAAATCCTTTATAGCATTAAGATTAGTTTCATTAGGTCTTACACCTTCTTCAGTAATCTCATAGCCCAAGTAAATAATCTGTGTTTGCAAAAACATACATTTATCAAGCCTGAGCTGAAGTCCATTTTCTATAATAACATCTACAACCTCTTTTAAAATTTCCAGATGTTCCTCGATTGAGTGTGTTGCAATTAAAATATCGTCTAAGTAAGTTATGATTTTATCTTCAGAGATCAACTTTTGAAATAGGTGCTTCATAAAGCGTTCAAAGACTGACGGAGCATTTTTCAACCCGAATGGCATGCGAGTATATTCATACTGACCCAACGGAGTTATGAAGGAAGTATACTTAGTTGACTCCTCAGACAACTCGACATGGTGAAAACCATTTTTTAAATCCAAAGATGTAAAATACTTTTTTCCCCTGAGACGATCTAAGTGATCTTCGATAAGTGGTAATGAGTAATTATCCCGCACGGTAACCTTATTGAGTTCACGAAAATCTATGCACAATCTTAGTTCCTTATTCTTTTTCTGTACCAAAACTATTGGTGAGACATAAGGTGAATTTGATTCACGAATAACTCCATTCTTAAGTAATTCATCAAGAATTTTTTGTAGCTCGATTTTGTGCGCATAAGGTATTCTTCTCGGAGGACAATGAAAGGGTGTGTCTTTAGATAGTACAATATGCATTTTAAAATCTGAATTCGGTACTTGATGTTTGAGAGGAAAGTAAACCGGTCTAATAATATCTTTAATTTTTTGGTCAACTACTGCATGCAAGTTTTTATTAATGTTAAGATTAAACTCACCGTTTTCATCCCTTAGGTCTATATTAAATATTTGATCTACAAACTTTTCTTCTTCTAAAACGTCGTTGTCTACTGATTCATGATGATGGGACGCATTGGAGATCGCTGGAGACTCTTCGTTCTTATTAAAACTTTGATCCATTGCATTCCTTTTGAGTGTCAAACCCGTCTTTCCAATAAAATCCCTCCCTAAGATTAGAGGATAAGTCATTGAAAAATTCTTGACTACTAAAAGATGTAAATTAATTATTAAATTTCCAAAATTGATACTGCTACTTATACTTCCTATAGTAACCAGACGGCTACCATTTACTCCAGAATATGACTGCGATGTTTCTGTTAGAGTTGATAGAAGCACTGGTGAAATATATTTCTCCTGGATGAAGCTGATAGGACTACCAGAGTCCAGTAGTGCCAGCAAAGTTGCAGAAATATCAAACCCCTTGCCAACCCATTGACAGCTGATGAAGGTTTCAAACTCAGTACTTGCTGGTCGATCTCGTTCTGCATGTTGATGTAACGTCATGATTGGATCCTTTTCGGGACACTTAGTGGAGATATGTCCTTGTTTATGACACTTGAAACAGGTGACCACTTTCTTCTCATTCTTTGGATGAGCACTGTTGTTACCAGGCACAAAATTTCCGTATTTTTTTACTGGATTTGTCGAACTAGTAGATGGTACACTCTTGTTTATTTTATCACTATTATTGTTTTTGATTTTCTCATATTTTCTGAGGGCTGTTTTCAATTCACTGAGATTGTTTGCACTATATAGGATCATTTTATTCACTTCCGAGTCAGGAATTCCTCTGATGACAAAATCCAACAAATCTTCTTCCTCCACGTACGAATGCGAGGCAATCTCCTGCATATGAATGACATATTGCTGCATCGTCTCTTCACGTCGCTTTTTCCGCTTTCGAAGTTCATCGTACACGTCAGATTTCGTCACAGACCGTCCAAATTCACCAACCAATGCCGATTTTAACGCACTCCAACTATTCACACTGACCGTTCTCACAAACAGCTTTGCAGTTCCTGATAGAAGACGCTTACCATAGACGAAAATATCCCTTTCCGACAATTTCATGACGTCTGCCAATTCCTCGAATTGCTCTGTCCAGCGTTGTAAGGGATAATTGTCATCACCACTGAATGGAAGCATAGCCTCTTCAATCTCCTTGTAACTGCAACTTCCATGTGCTCTGAGATTAGTTTCGGTGTCTTCCAATTGAAGGTCACGGATTTGTTGCCTCAACTCCATGATCAATTTCTTCTTCTGAAGTTTGCTTTGAAGTCTCACCACCTCAGCATCTAAGCATTCCTCACTTTCACTTCCCGACTTATCACTATCACCCAACGAATGTTCTTCCGCAATACTCGCACTTGTGTCATTACATCGGCCTCCGCTTCTGCTACTTTCTTCTTCCCGCATAATCTTCACAAGCTCGTTTTCTGCCAACCCTTGAACTGCCTCTTGAGCACGAAATTTCAACTCAGCTTTTGTGCCCGTTGTCTGGAGTTTCAAGAATCGCAACATGTTTTTCAATCGGTACACTGTCGCCGATTCTAAAAATTCAGTCCATTCGTCAGACATACTCGTTTAGCCACTGCACTTATCAGAAAAAAAAGTTTGCCCAAGATCGCGAAAACTTTACTTTTTGGTAAACAAGAGGTACAGTCGACACGTTGATTACTAAATCCCACTTCTGAATTGTAATGACCAAATCGGACAAGTGAAGTGGAAAAGACAAACAACCCTCTGCTTGTGTATCGTTTATTGACTGAGAAAAAAAATGTATGTCCGCTGAGACATTTATACTCTCCTAAGACATGCTAATTACAGTACATTGAACGTTATTAAAATCTTTGGAGACATTTCGGATGAATCATACGATCAGATGGCCATATATGCTGCAGTTCAAAAAGAATACAGATACAGTCTCGCAAGGAAGTATGCAACCAAAAGATTTAAATTAATTTTTTTCTGCTACAAGTGTATACTGAGTTTTGCTGTAATACTGCTTTTGATAGCCATTCAACCCTTCAAGGATACGTTATTTCGAACAGCGAATCGAAATCTAATTCAGGAAAGATTTCGTCCATTCCCTTAAATTTGCCTGTAAGAATTTCGCTTAAAATTGAATTGCCCGAGCTAAATGCTTTAAGAATCGAGCGGTGACCTACACTACTATTTCTGAAAAGCCCTATATTTGTTAGCTTAAGCGCTTGAAGTATTATCTGTATGTCTTTGCCCAATGTCATTGCCTTGAGTGTTGCTTTCCTCCAAACAAGAGCTCCATAGTTTAGTTTGGGTCTGACTATCATAAGGTAGAGCCAGTGCATCATTGCAATTTTTCCTAGAGTTTCGCTTACTTTTGTCTCATTCTTGTGGTTATTGTCTACAGACTGAGCACAGTTATGTTCACTGGAAAAATGAATGACGCAAACATGCGTCGTCAACGTTCCGATGAGTTCCAATAATAGAAAGAGATATTCACAAAGAGCTCTTATTTTGTTTTTTGATTTCCATGCCAGTTATGCTTTAATTTCTTTTAGAAACTTCAACTCGCGAGAAGTGGTAAACTGTTCTTGGCGTGACTAAGTTTATTTATACTATATAGTATATAAGTTTCCTATAACAGGGAATTTAAAAGAGAGTCGGAGACAAAACTGAGCCTTGGGGAATACCAGCATTTATATGGTGAATTTCAGACTTGAAACAACTTGCATTGTACGATTCGAAAGGTAATTTCTAATCCATCGAAGAAGAGACTCACCGATCCCATATGCACGCATTTTCGACAAAAGAGCCGGATGCCAGACTCTGTCAAATGCCTTTGAAATATCGAGTGCATAGATTGGTTCCACTTTTAAGTGAGACAAGTCATCAAATCACCAGTGGACCTGTTGCTTCGAAAACCGTACTGCCGGTCATTAAGAGGTTTTCGTGATTCAAGATATTGCCGACGATTTATCAGCGTCTCCATGACCTTAGAAAGAAGGAACGTAAATGTTATGGGTCTGTAATTGGAGGGAGAAGAAGAATCGCCTCTTTTACGGACAGGCTGGACAAATGCAGTTTTCCATCTGCTCGGAAAGAGACCTGAGGAGTAGGAGAGATGAGAAAGCTTACGCAGTGGTTTTGCCAACGTGGAAGAACACCTCTTCAGAACTTTAGGGGAAATACCATCTTTACCAGCGGATTTGTGTATGTCTAAATCTTTCAGTACTCTTGCGACTGTGCGAGTGCAAAAATATATATAGTATGTCCCATAGAATATTCAACTCACTCGAGCACAGGTGGTGGTAAAGTGCAATCTGGAAGTGTGGAACTGGCCGCGAATTCTGCGGCAAGCAGATTGGCTTCGTCAAGATTATTTACGACAGGAGTATCATTCGAAATGAGCGTCGAAGTCGATGACGAAGAAGAGTTCTTAATATTTTTGACGAAGGACCAAAATTGTTTACTACCACTGGGACAACGTAGTATTTTTTGCCTTAATTTTTGTTCATGGGAGAACTTCGTACGTCGTAGAAAAGCATTACAGTCATTACGGACTCGTCGAAACTTTTTTCGGTTTTCCTCTGTAGGGTTGGCTTTATAAGACCGAAAACTCAGCTCTCTCAACCTGACAGCCACTTTACAGCTCAAGTCGAACCTTGTTTGGGAAGAAGTCATTCATGCCTTGGAGAATAATATTTGTGACCATATCAGCGGCGGAGTCCACGTCACTATCGAGGAAACATACTGACCAGTTAAAACTCCTAAAAAAGCTATTAAGGCCGCTCCAATTAGCTTTTATCATTTTGCCAAAGAAGTCTTTTAGGAGTTTTTTCCTTAACTGGGCAGTTTGAAGAAGCGAAGTTGGCTGATATGACACAATGGTCCGACGATCCTAGGGGCGCCAATACATCCATGGAGTATTTGTCAGGTTGAGAATTGAGGAACAAGTCCAAAGTGTTGGCTTTGTGACATGCAATGTCTGGGATTCTTGTTTGCTCATTTACTAGCTGGGTAAAATTGTTTAACTCAGCGAAGATTTCAACATACCTTCCTTCGGGTGTTGTCTGACCAGAATATCGAAGCCAGTTAGAATTGTGTATATTGAAATCACCCGCAACGACAATTTCAGTATGAGGATACTCGTTAAAAGTAGATGAACTCTTCAGGTTTGGACTTCTTTAAATGAAACAGTAATGAATTGTTTGCTTATGGACGTAGAACTTAAACCACATGAAATTGAATTCCGGATTGGAACATTGAACGTATTGTGGTTGAAGTTGATAAGCAAGTTGATAGTATATATACGGCGATACCACGATGTGAGAAGAATAATGGCACTAAGCTATATCCAGGAAGGTCAAAACCAGAGGTTTCGCAAACCTGTGTTTCGCATAGTGCCAAAACAGCTGGTCTAAATTGATGTATGTGGACTTCAAATTCTTTTTGAGATCGCGGATATTACAAGTGTCCACTCTAATATTCCCACATATTGCAACCATCAGCAGCTCAAAAATCAATTCGCACTAAGCAGAGTTGTAACGTTAAAAATCCAATTCTGAGTGTCCAAATCATCCACCACAGGTGTTATGCCCATGTGATGGAGTGAGTTAATTACCCGGCTTGGTGTTCACTTACAAAACCGCTATAAGCAAAGTGTCTTATATTCTCAGTCGTTGCCTAGGCAAATGTAAACATTCGGCAACGGCAACATTGGCCTGAATAGAAGAAACTTTTCAATCCTTCTGAGCCTTGTTATAACCTAATATATCACAATCTCAAATTCTGAATACAGTACAAAACTTCATTGAATTTCAAAATGTCACATAAGAAGTTTTGGAGGAATAGTTTCCCTCAGATCAGAATGAACCAGAAAATCTATAAGTTGGTAAGGTTTCAGAGTAGTACTCGGAAACTGCAGAGCCTCTATAAGAAGCCGACAGAGTCTGATGAACATGCACTCAAGGATGCAAATGACTTACAAAATTTCCTGATTTTGACTAACGTGTAAGGCTGAAAAAACAAATGCATGCAATAAGAATGAACTAATTCGAAGGCAAACAACAAAACGAAATTCTTTCTGTGATTTTGACCCCTTCGAGAATTGATGTCTGGCGGGGAAGGTTTATGCAAGTTTTTAGCCGGGTACATAGAACGGGTGAACAAAAAAGGTGTGCCCCAAGAATTTTCGAACTTGCAGCGAAGGTCAAACCAGCCAAGGAAGAGCTCACCTTTGATGGCGGTTCACCCCGTACTGTCGCTCTACCGGACTTTTAAAAGATATATCTTTTTATTCTAACTATTATTAAAATAATTAAAAATTATATAATTTGTAGATTGAATGTATTCTAACAAAGTTAACCTTGTATTAAAAATATTGTTTTTGAACTATTTAGCATTCTTTCTATAATTGACTTAAAAGAACCTTCACCCCTTGCATCCATTCTAAATTTTTGCTTTGAAGCACATGTTTTAAAAGCGGCTTCCCATAGAAGGGTTGTATTGAATATATTACCTTGGGTATCATTCGATAAATAATGTATAGTGGCTACAACCTCAGGCAATATTCAAATTCAAAATGTGCTTCATGTTGTTTTCACGTCAACGAAAACGATTTGGGAAAATTGAATTTTTTGTCAACCTTAAGTGCATTCACATGAGAAAGGGTGGAAGGCAAGTAACAACAAATGTAACATTTTCGAGTACTAAAAGGGTAAAAGACAACCAAAAGAGATAACATCAGGCAGCCCTAATTCAATTGAAATTCGCAAAACAAAACACAACAGCAGTATAAAATATAAAAAAAAAAATCTTTTATTTTGCCCCCAAGTATCTGGCAATATGTTTCACAATGTTTACCGCAAAGATGGCTTCTGGAAGTTTGCCAGATTTTATCGGCTCTTGAATCCTATTTACCTCTTTCAAGTTTTCTCCTTAGTTCTCCATCTTCATCCCACCTTTCGGTTGTGTATGTCTTCAATATGTTATGATTGTGCATGCTCCACCAGAATATTTATCTTAGTTAAGTTCTTTTTTTTACATTTGTTGCTATCTTAGGGGTTCTTGAAAAGTTTGTAGGAAGCATTGGTTCTCTGGCTAACGTACGACAATTTTCCACTTGAAAAGAAAAGACTTTTTCTACCTCACTTGGCGGAGAAAGAGAATTGAGGACGATAAAGATTGTGAGGAAACAACCCTTGGGCAACCACCTTAAAAGAGCAGAAGGATTACGAACATTTGCTACTTTAGAGCGCGTGGGCCGGAAGACCTTGTCCTTTTATTGCAATCACTTTGTCTGCTCAATGGTTAGTTACCTACCTATTTTAAGCAAACCGTCCTCTCATTTTTTCGCCATTCGCGTTAAATGGGCAATTTCCGGACAGGAAAACTGTTGTCAACGTGGGCGTCTGTAATACCACTCCGGTCGCCTTACAGTTTTGCTATCAAAATGTTCGAAAACAGTTCTAGACACGTAGCTTCCGTGTACGACCTACATACAAATATATATGTTCGCAATTGGTTGGGCGAAAGGATGATAATTTCTCCTGAAACGTCATCATCTTACGTAGTCATTGGATGTTGTTGCAGGATATGAACACGATGGCAAAGTAGAGTGACATTCAAGCGATACAGCTTAATTTTAATCTGAAGACACTCCCTTTATGGCCATGCAATAGGATTTTCATATATGAATGTCTGAATGCGGCCAAAGCTTCGATTTTTGATAAATTAAGGTTTTAATTAAAGGTCTTATGTCGAAAATATATGTCAACTTAAGTAAAAGTAATTATTGCAATTAAATGTGAAAAAAAGAGGTCTTAGATAATTGTTGGCAATTGAAGGTAACAATAACAGTTTTACTCTTGGATATATATTGGATATTCTACACCTGGAAAAGTGCCAAACGTAGGTGAATTTCTAAGCTTCATTTTCCACAGTTTTTGCATTCAGAGGAATCTATTCTTTTGCTGAATATTATATTAAAGTATGAACTAATCGTATTGGCGTATGGTGTGTCCAGCCAGGCGCGTTGAACAAATCTCTCTTGACAAAAATAACCTCGAAAGTTGGCGTTCTACCTAACAATGAACTTGCTTTTACCTCTTTAACATTTCATTTCGCATATAAAACAAAGAATGAACAAAAAAACCCACAATCGCAACGTTACTTGAATATATTAATTTTCTAGTTTGGAGAAGTGTTCGAAAACCTTGATCGTGCCAACGCATCTTTTCTGCTTCGACGGCACGATAATAAATTTCTGCTCGTACAAAAAGCTGTAGAAAATTCTTGAGGTTATAGTTCTCATGGAAGCTTTGGTGCAGTTTCATCATTTTTGGATGCTTTTCATGTTTCTAAAACAAATGGCGTGAATTGTATCAGCAGCTTACCAATTGCGAACGAGTCTTGAATATTTCTCATTGCAGTAATTCTCTCCAGAGGATTGCCAGTCAATCGTAAAAGCTGCGAGTCCTGATCTTTAAACTTATTTTATTGACAGGACTCTGAACATCCTGTTTTGAACTATATAGAGAAGAAGTTAGAAACAAGATAAATATTTTATGTGTCAGGAAGAATTTTTGTTCCGCGTCGAACTAGTGTTGTCAGAAAGTTTCTATTGCGAAGGTTACGTTGTGATTTATTTCACTATGTAGCCCAAAACAGTTACCAACAATATCTCGCCTAGGATGTATCAATAAGGAGCTAAGTACAAAAATTCTCAATGTTTTGTTTGTAATAGTTTTTAAAACGATTGAACTAATTCCAATTAAAACGTTTTATGAATGAGATAGCAATAATTAGAATGGGTCATACGAAGGTCTATGACCAATTCCCCCAAATTTGTCTTTTAAGAGCTTTGCCCTCACAGAAGCCTTTGTGGAATCAAAAGACCTTACAATTGTTTTTGTGACAACAGTCGATCCCAAATTCTGATTACTTGATGATATTATCGTTTGATATAACGTGATCTCATGTCTACCTAACCATAAAGAGAAAGTAATTTTGAAAGGTCATTGAGAGCAATGTAGTCAACATTAGCCCTAAAGGAGCAGAAGGTGCAAAGAATTATACGAGTAAGCGAGTAAGCCACACAAATGATATAATGGGAACTAATTTTGCAGCGATCAAATTAAAAAAAAAAGTTGTACCAATGTCTTTTTATTTTGAAAGACTTTTCTGGAGTACTTGAGTTGTCGCCTGGGTCAATGGTCTCTAATGGCACAACAGCAGATCTCCGTACCGGCCAACATGTTGACTTGTTGGCAAAAGAGATGCATTTGGAAAGTATCATCGCATCATCCTTTAAACACAACGGTTGCATGCAGAAATGACTCACTGAAAAACATTTTGTTTAGCTGGGTTAGACGCAAGAAAAAAAAAACGGCCAAATGCAAGTTTTACTGTCACACGAAATGCTACGCAATACCCTACAGTTATGCTTCACGACGCATTCTTGTGATTTTCTGGATCCTTACTGTACGATAGACAAACTGAAAACTCGAAATCGGCTTAGATGCAATTCCCTTAAGACAATTGAAAAAACAGACACTTTTCAAACTATCATTTATGAATCAAAAGTATAAAAATAAGAAAGTTTTTGATGCACACCGTTTGGAGAGATGTGCCTTACAATTCCAATTTCCTACCCCAACGCTTTTCAACACATGTTCGAGATTTCCTATCGCACTGCTGAGTTTATCTCAACATGGATTTCAACGATTTTTTTTTAATAAATAATAAATTTGTGATAAATTGTGATACTTTTGATTCATCAATGGTCGTTTGGAGAATGCCTTTTTTTCGAATTCTTCGCTGGGAATTGCATATACTATAAACCAACTTCGAGCTTTTACTTTATGAGGCGAGTAGGATGGGTGCAACAAAATCACCAGAAGGTGCCGTTTTTGTGACAACAGTCGATCCCAAATTCTGATTACTTGTGATGATGTTATCGTTTGATATAACGTGATCTCATGTCTACCTAACCATAAAGAGAAAGTAATTTTGAAAGGTCATTGAGAGCAATGTAGTCAACATTAGCCCTAAAGGAGCAGAAGGTGCAAAGAATTATACGAGTAAGCGAGTAAGCCACACAAATGATATAATGGGAACTAATTTTGCAGCGATCAAATTAAAAAAAAAAGTTGTACCAATGTCTTTTTATTTTGAAAGACTTTTCTGGAGTACTTGAGTTGTCGCCTGGGTCAATGGTCTCTAATGGCACAACAGCAGATCTCCGTACCGGCCAACATGTTGACTTGTTGGCAAAAGAGATGCATTTGGAAAGTATCATCGCATCATCCTTTAAACACAACGGTTGCATGCAGAAATGACTCACTGAAAAACATTTTGTTTAGCTGGGTTAGACGCAAGAAAAAAAAAACGGCCAAATGCAAGTTTTACTGTCACACGAAATGCTACGCAATACCCTACAGTTATGCTTCACGACGCATTCTTGTGATTTTCTGGATCCTTACTGTACAATAGACAAACTGAAAACTCGAAATCGGCTTAGATGCAATTCCCTTAAGACAATTGAAAAAACAGACACTTTTCAAACTATCATTTATGAATCAAAAGTATAAAAATAAGAAAGTTTTTGATGCACACCGTTTGGAGAGATGTGCCTTACAATTCCAATTTCCTACCCCAACGCTTTTCAACACATGTTCGAGATTTCCTATCGCACTGCTGAGTTTATCTCAACATGGATTTCAACGATTTTTTTTTAATAAATAATAAATTTGTGATAAATTGTGATACTTTTGATTCATCAATGGTCGTTTGGAGAATGCCTTTTTTTCGAATTCTTCGCTGGGAATTGCATATACTATAAACCAACTTCGAGCTTTTACTTTATGAGGCGAGTAGGATGGGTGCAACAAAATCACCAGAAGGTGCCGTTGCATGAACGCATACAAACTCGTCAACTGCACCATGAAACACGTGTCTTGTATGGGAACCCCCTTTCATTTTTAACTTTGTATAATTTTTTGCTATAGGTAGCATAGTAAAAGTATTTTTAATTGAGCATTCTGAAGCTCGATATTTATACGCTGTCCATGTTTTATATCCTGACTTTGTGAAAACATTTGAATGTAAAGCGAAAGGATTCGATGTGTCAAGAAGTGCTCTTAAAACCTTATAATGTATTTACAATCCGGCGGAGTAGCCCAAGGCGGTAGATTTTTGGGGGGGCAAATTTGAGGACCGCTTTTTTTGCAACCTTATAAAAATCAAAGAGATTTTTGCATGACGGTTTTCTGATGTCTCACAGACATGCAGATATCTGCAACAAATTTTGCTGATGACTTTGCTCTCTCACTTGTCATTGCACATTCCGAGAGAAACTAAATTCCATTCTTTGTCAAACAGCTAATTCGCCGCCCGGGCGCCTCCCAAGCTCCACCCTCTACTCACACTTTGTATGAGTGAAAAGAGCGAAAAAATTTAAAAAAGTGTTTTTTATGTTTTTCCCTCTTCCAACTATCAACCCAAACAAAAAAGGCTCTGTCCTTAGAAGAAGTGTATCCTAATGATTAAAAGATTGAGTTAGTTCAAAAATGCATATATTTTCGATGCCAGATATTTTCGTAAGGCAGAATCCATCTTCGTTTCTGCGAAAACAGTGTCTGCAGAACGTTTATCCGAACTTGGATATATCCTTTCGTATGGCCTTATATACACCAGCAACGACTTATTCGGTCGAGTGAACCTTCTCTTGTTTAAAAACAGTGAATAGTTTTCTGAGATCGACCTTGAGCCAAGAAAAATTAAACGCTTTAGCTGTTTTGTGTATAAAGTCGGAATCAATGAACAAAATTACTTACCACGATAGCGGATGATTTTGTCAAGAAAAAATCGAGCAAAAAGGTATTGTAACGAAGTAACAAGCATTCAAAACTGAATTGAGTTCATTATTTTTAATTGTTTGTCTGTCAGTTCAACGTTTACCAAATGAACATCATTGTGTAAGTAGCACCACGCTCGTACAAGACTGAGCTTTGACATGCTCAAAAATATTCCAAAAAATTATTTTACATAATAAAAATAATTGAGAGAGGGCGGCAAAATTTGCATAGCCTTTAACTTGAAAATTTGTAAATCCGCCACTATTAAATTATGGTTGCGACGAAAATAGCACTAGATCTATGAAATCATTCAAAAAGTATTGGAATTAAGTCGATTAATTTTTAACAAGAACAAGTAACAATTTCATACTGAGTTCTATGTTAAATAGTGTTAAAGTATTTGCATTTGTCTTGGTGCTTTATTTGTTATTCATTTGTTATTATTAATTTGTTATTGTTAACTGCTTGTTAAATCTGTATAAGAATAAAGCAACAAACATTGGACGAGAAACATGAAAACTATTTCCGCTTAACTATTTATTATTTATTCAACACCTACGAATTCGATCCGAACACTATGACCAGAAATTCAGTGTTTGTTTCAGAGTGAAAATATGTAAGCAGAGTCCAAATGACTTAATTTAAGTATGTAACCTTAATTTTAATTTTTATGGGGGTATGTTAAAATATGCGCCTCATTGGTTTATTAATATTATGCTCGTTTCAGGCCTAAAGTCAATTTCACCGTAGCCCTTGATTGCCTTGGAACTCTGTGTATTTGCAATCCCGTATACCTAATCAATAAATATACATAAATCAGTTTAAGAAGGGAAATAAATTGTAGTAAAAACACCCACTTCCCACTTTATCGATGTAAGTGAACTTAAGTCGATAGCAAACAGACACAAATTTAGTATGCAAAGAGTGAATTTGACAGAGTTTGACATACATATATGTTCTGATATCAAACTGTGAACGTAGTGAAAATGTTCTTCCTTCGCAAATCCTTTTAGTGACTTTGTGTCTGTATTTTCATCTACAAGAAGGGTTTGCGGTGCGGTAAAATTACGACATGCATAAGGAGGAAGACGAACACTTAAAAACAAGAGCAACATAGCAAACGACAAATTGTCGATCCGAGAAACATGCAGACCACAATACCCTAGTGGCTGGGTTAAACATCCTTTTCCTATTTCTGTGCACTCCATCACATTGGTTACATTTATGAATCATGACAGACACAGAAAACATGATTTATGTATTCACAGTACCATTCGAATTGAAGAATGAAGAACTTATATGTTGGTAGGTACGAGTATTTCGTCATTAAACTGACCAAATGCTTACAGTCTTGAGTAAAAGTTTACCTATTAAAGTTTTGCAATTTTTGAAAGCTGTCCATTCTGCCGACCCCTTCGAATACACATTTAGGAAAGCGCACATTTTTCGTTGCTGTTTCAAGGCAAATTAATATTTTTGCTTCATTTATGCGTTTTTCTTACATTTCAAATTAGCTAGTTGCATCTGTACTCGTGCAGGGAATTAACCGATGAGACCTTTTAACAGGTGATATCATAATGGGTTTTTTGACGGACGCACGATCTATGGCCTCTTCACCGGTCATTGACGAGAGATAAATTGTTCACTGAACTCATTTATCAATTGGGCCGTCGATTTCCGTCCTTCGACCAGGTTACGCCCGTGCATTTTGGACAAACTACCAGTTTGAAATCATTTAATCATAACCATATTTGAAAAAATACTAGGCAATGATTCCGCCGGACTGTAAATCTAACAAAACAGTGTCTTTCGCGTTTATGCTTACACGGACAAGTATCTATATTACCTATTAATGCTTGCTCAATACAATTATCGAATTTAAGTTTCAAGGAGCCCGTTTTTTATCGCTTAACCATAGAAGCAAAGAGAAACTTATGGAACGTCATCTATGAGTCAATTGAGTTCGTAAACAGAGCATCTGAAGATAGCAAAATTACCTCAAGAAAGATCACAACGCCGGAAGATTGACTTCTCTTAATGCTGTTGTGGTTTCTTATCATGAAACAAGTCCTAGAAGTTTTTACATTAAAGGACAGTTTTTTCTTAAGATGTTCAGTCTTCCTCAGGTTCAGATGTTCCTACCTCTCGACTGATACACCTGCTTTTGAACCATCTTAACTTCAAATTTTAATCAGAATTGGAACGTTTTAAGCTCAAACTTCTCTAAATAACTAATTATTATTATTAAATTTGTTTTAAGCAAAGGCTGTACTTAATTTTAAAAAAACCCACATCCTTTGGTCCTAAATGGTGGGCTTTGCCATTTGAACAGCACCGCCCAAATTGAAAACCATTTACAAGATTAACTGTAGAAGTTGCGCTTTCGACACCTTATTTCTTGTTTGTTTCTTGTTTGTCAAGATCCGGAATATGAATCCTCTGTGCATTACACTTCTAGAGTAGACAAGAACTGACCAAATATGTATAAAAATATTCAATCTTTAAAACCTGACATGTATTTAATTTGTAACGCTTAAAGTTAAATTCAGTTCCTGAAATGCTAAAATTTAGTTTAATTAACTTAACCCAACCTAACTCTGCGGGACTAAACCTAACAAATCAAGATTTATGTCTTTCGACTTTATACTTTTATACATTTCATTTTAAGTAACTATCAATAAATTAAGAAAATAAAGATTTTTGAAATCAAAAAACTCTATTCCCACATATTTTTTACTACTCAGTGAACTGAAAATAACCAGGAGATCTTCCTTTGATATAAATGGGAGATGTGTGCCTCTATCGTCGATTAAATTATTTTCCAAATTATCGTCTTCGATCACATAAGAGTTGTCATCCTTGATCGCTTCTAAGGATTCTTTACCTGCTGCCAGAAGTACCTGTTCGTTGTTCGTAGAATGAGGGAGCTTAGGACTCGGAAGCTCACTCTAGTTTTTTCCTTCGAAAAAATTTATTAATCTTCGAGCCCATGCTAGGAATTTTGGTATTCCAATTAATTGAAGCTCGGTAATTTTGCTCAATTAATTGCTTTAGGTTTTTATGCTGTGATTCCAGTGTCCTAACCTCCGAGTTTTGTGGGTCAGTGAAACGCCCGTAGAAGAGTCTGAGTCTCGTCAGTAGTCTACTCTTTTGTCGATATAGAGCGTCGGTCGGAGCGTTGCGGTATATATTGACATTGTTAGTTATTTCGTACTTCGGAATCGTTCTGTCCATTATTTGTTTTATGGTGTCGCCCATCCGTTTCAGGTAAGTGTCAATCTCGTCGTTCGACAAATTCCTATTGGATGGTGAGATGAGCAAGGTCGAGGAGAGTGCTTTTGTCATCATTCAGGATAAGCGTTCCCAATGCGTCCTACTGTTATTGTAAGAGCGCGTTTAAATATACTCTTCCAACTACGAAATCTCGTTGGGGAACCGTTACTATGACACTAAATCCGCAATGGTCATTGTCATAAACGAATGGATGAAGACAGTTTACTGTCTATCGGCCCTTTTCAGTCAGCTTTATCCGTTCTACAAACAGCAAAATATTTAAGCCTGATCTGGGATAAGACGGACTATCCGTCGCCCTTAAATCAAGTCAATAATACACACTATTCTGACCCAACCAATTGACCAGCAGGTTGCCTCTCATATTTGGTGAATGATTACTCCAATTGCTATGTTTGGCGTCTCGGCCGAACCCAGACGTAAGAAAGTTAAATTCAATTGACAAGGGGCATGCATAATGAACTCATATAGATAATTTAGGGATGATATGTAGTTGTTTGAAACACAGTTACGTAAGCGCAGTTGAGTAAATTATTACGGAAATGTGTTGTAAGTGCGTGCAACTAAAAACGACGCTCATTACATTATGTTTACGTACAAGCATACATAGCCGTGGTCGCAGAAAAAGTCTTGGCTAATTTTTCGAACAGGTAGCGTTGGTTTATTTTTTGATCATGTCCACATTTTTGATAAGAGTATATCACCTGCCATCTGACAGTGGTTGTGCATTTTAGAGTTGATCTGCATTAAGTTATAACAGCGCGAACTCTGGTTTTTGAGCGCCTATAATTTTTAAACATATGTAGCTTGGGGATTTAAAACATTCGCTCAATTTCTAGTACTTTACTCACCATAAATTGATATGCTTGCAAGGGCAATATTTTGTCGTTAAAAAGATTTCGTAATAGAGCAACTTTTGGCAACAGCTGAATTCGTCTCCGTTGAGTGCAAAGGTGCGATTATTCAACAAACCAATGCCACAAACCTGTGCACAATACACTATGTATTTCCTACTCATTACAATTTACGGAAATTGGAAAACAAAATGCATCAGTACATGTCACTTCTTCCTTCCTGATCCCTTCCTCCCGCGCTATGTGTGAGGTTATCTTTAACCTATTGAACGCATGTAAATTATAAAAAAAAACTTAATCCTTTCAAAAACTATGGTAACTGCTGCTTAAAATTCATCATATAACCATATCGTCATATGACCATATCATTCTCAAGACTTTAGATTTTATTCAGCTTATGTTATTTTTGTGGAATAAAATCCTCAACATTTCTCTATATATTTGTTCAAACTCACCGAGCTTCTCCTTCGTTTTCCATTTTAAGCTTACCATCACGAGCAATTTCTAGATACTTAAATAGGTCTTTGCATGCAGGAAGATTTCAAACTTATTTAATTATAAAATCGGCATGCCTTATTTGATCTTGTTCGTCATCAAACTGTGCTGTAATGGCTCTAGTTTTAATATTTGTATCGCTAGCTTTGTATGAACCGTGCTATATTTATACTCCTGGCATACAAGAAGTCCTATTGAATATCCGGCGAAGATTTCATTGAATTCAGAATAATAGTGTTCATATTCGGTTCGCAAAAACTATGTCGACCTGTAAGATTTTCACCGTTTCAACACCTATTTTTTATTTTTTTTTTTTAATCATTTGCTCGCTTTTCAAGAGGGTATTAAGACTCTTATATTGCGTGTAGCACAGAGCGAGCGGAAGAATAAGGAAAAGAATGAAAGAGTGTGTAGTGGTTTGCGAAACTCAGGTGTAATTGGTTTCAACTCACTTCCGTGGGTGGAGCCCACGTGGGACGAAAGATTTTGATACCGACCTATTGCCTTTAACCTAAATCACAGGATTTTATTCGACATTGGTTATGATCTTTGAACTTTGAAAGTTTGGAAGATTTAGCTTAAACACCCCGCCGTCAGTGTTATGCCTTCACAGCAGAGCCATCTACACACAATCTACACAAACCGATATTATGAAAACACGAATTAGGAACTAAGCCGATACAACAACCACTACAACAACGCCACCCATTAGTCAGACTACTATCATTGGTCGACCAACCCAGTCATAGTGCCATTAACTTCATCCCAATGGCAAGTGGTGACTGGACCAGATGCGAAAAACTAGACCACTACTCTAGGAATCGAACCTGGGACCTATCAATTGAATCAATTGAAATTCTGTTATTAAATCTAACCTTGAATCTTTGTGACTTTCTAAATTTGTAATCGCTTGACAAATTATAGCCAGCATAACAGTTATTAGGCTCTGCATTCTATTCAGCGTTAATGCGACAATTCCAATTGCGCTTCGTAGCTTTCCAAAACCAAATTGTTTTGAAAAATTTTTCACTACTCCTATTACATTTTCCCAATTCCCAATCTTAATCTTTTATTTCAGTCAGAGAACGTACAACATTTGTTAGTAACCGAAATAAAAACTTTCAAACAAGCAACATTCGATATTTTGCAATGGAACATAAATTCTTTCATAACAATTTCGATTAGCTTTGAAGAAGTTTACTTTCCATGATTTCGCTTCAGGAGATAAATTCATTGATTCCCCAATCATATGTGATTTATTTTGTGAGATTTTCAAGGCTCATAATATCAAAGCAAAAGCAGGCCAGACCTTAAAAAAATAATAGCCCTCATGAACTGATATCAACTAACTTAAATATTCTGTCAACAACTGTTTAAATTTATATTCTGCCAGATCAAATATTTTCGGAAAATGACCACAGGGGATCTTAACTGGCACTGCAAACTGGATTATGTTTTTTTAAATAAATATTTTCTTTATTTTAGTATACTAATAAGCGTCCATTTTATTTATGAAACCTCATCGCTATCATTTGAAAAAAACTGTTGAACGGTGGAATAATAAACTTAAAAGTCTAAGAACTGATTACGTTAATGATTGAAGGACTTTCAAAATAGGCCTTAGCGAATTTTCTTCGGACCCAACAAGAAAACATACTAGATAAGTCAGAAAGGTATCCAACGTGACCTTGTTTAAAAATTTTGACTTTGTAAATCGTTAAAAAGTTCAGTTTAAAGCTGTGATGTTTAGTATTTGTTTGTTATATGCCTTCATTTTTCGAATTGATGGATTCTTTTAGTTTTCAGTTCTTTTTTATAAACTAATAAAAGCTGGTACAAAAAACAAAACAAATAGAATTTTTTCGTATTTATGATGGTACGCGACCAGTTTATCAATTTTAATCATATTAAAATATATTATTTTATTAAAATGACACTGTTTTTGTGTTGTTAAAGTCGACCAAATAAGTTTTTTGACTCAGAACTAGACTACTTGGCAGAGTATCGTATCTGTGCTGTTAACCTTGGAGGAGGTAAAGGGGTTTGAAAAATAAAATGTAATCCGCCGCATAATAGATGCGGCTGTTTTGCAATGATGTCACTCATTTGGTCGTTTTCTGCCTTTCTATCTCTTTTGATTGATACCCATATTAACATGGTTGACAAAAATACACTATCCACCATCTTGAATATATAACAATACTAAATATTGTATTGTCACCAGAACTAGCGGCGTGTGCATGGTTGCAGCAAAATCGTTTTGGAGGCTTTCAACAGTACTAGAGATTTGATTATTGACAGACACCGGGGCAATTGAACATAAATAAAAGCTTATTGCTAACAGAGTATTTGAGCTATGGAACATGGTTAAAACAAGAGTAAGGGAGATCCTATTTGGTTTCTATCACCCCTATTGTGAGTGCCGTTCAGCGACCGTCACGATCACTGTCGATTGTGTCGATTGATTTAAGCTTTGGCATTATGTAATTCAATTGATTAATAAATAGATTATTTTGAACAAAAATTTTAATATTGTGAATAATCATACTTTAACAGTTGTGTTTGGATATTGTTCTCGTAAATATTTGCAAAAATAAGTTCAATGGAGTTATGGTTAAGCGATTCAGATGAAGAAAATAAAAATTACCAAGTTTTAGCCAGAAAAAGTTGAGAACTGAGAGATGCGTCTAACTATTTAGAGTTGGGAGGAAATTATTCAGTGTTGTTTACTATGCAAAATGTATTTCACGTCTAGATACCAATGTATAATTTGTCCTAAAAGAATTTTGAACTATTTCTGACTATCTAAAAAAGCATTTTGAGATCTATTTATGGAAATGGAAACAGAAATATATAGTTTTCTTCCCAAATCGGTTTTTCGCTTGGGTTTTTGTGCAAATTCCCTTCTGCGATATCAGGATTTGCTTCCATAAACCTGACTAAACTGACCTGTTTGTCAGTACCTGCGCTCTGAATTTGAATTCATATATGTTCTTATATTTAATATTTATATATTATATGATTAAAATTATTAACATCCTGGCTTCGTCCAGGAATTTGTGATCGACTACAGCCGATTTTTAAATTGACAAATATCATCCACAATCAAAATGCATAATACAAAAATGCAAAAATTTCAAGGGAACCAACAAATAACCAAACACCGAGTCAACGACGTTGAGCCCCTCAGAGTGCTGATGTCGTAAGTTTACGACCATGAACTTCTTGTGTCAGATTGAGTGTTAAAACTAATCGACCCAATGAAGGGTTGTATGTCATTAACCCATCCTATCATGAGGTTAGTATTGGCATTTTGAAGATGACGAAATGGATGCCGAAACCACCTCGTAACAATAGCAATTAACCAACAAATTAATAATCCCATACCAATCAATCATTAAAAGTCTCCCAGACCGAGACACGCTACACTACCTTCCTTTTTCCTGGAAATTGGTCCTAATCTTTGTCCTAAAATTCATTCCCTCTTCATCCAAACCCTCAAACTTCTGCTGAAAGACTGCCACCCCCCAAAGTTCAAAAAAACATTATCCCGGGTGACCTTCTCAACGGATATCTTCTTACTTGCTGGCAATTATAAACCAATATCCTAGCTTCATTCGATCATCAATACTCAACACTTCTTCTTAAATAAACACTCCTGAACCACATATCTCTTCTGTTCTTGACCTGATGCTTTCTCCTCAGGTAAAATTAACGAATCAAACATATGACCAAATGGAAGATACACGGTACGTGTAATATTATCACGATTGCGAGACCGCCTTATCTACGAAAACGTGCGCCATCAACTAGCCTATCTACACGCCCGACATGTATCTTGTATTAAATGCATAATAAGAACAAATGTCAGGACTTTTATATAAAAAGAAGTCCTGCCAATTCACCCCTAAGGAATTGAGGCAAATATTTATTCCTTGCCACGATGATTTTTATACCTTGCCCACAGAGGGTGCAAATGATCTCTCAACATTTGTATCCCATTTAATCTCTAAACGTTATTCGTTCTAAAGATGTATCCAATCTGGTCGAGGTCTTACTTGCCATTTAAAATTTTTACGACACTTCAATCGTTAAACAACCCTTAACTGTTTGAGTTTGTCTGTTTCAAAATTAAACTTTCCCTGAAAAGTTGCATGTTTTATTGAAAATGCAGATCCAGGTGATGAATTTATAGTTATTGGAGACTTTAACCTCCTAAAGGTAAATTATCCTTCTTTCCTTTTAACACTTGATCTGAGCTTTTGACTTCGGAATTTTTTAAATAAATGGTTGCAGACAACTGAATCTTATCATTCCCCACTTTGTTCAAATTGCTCTTACGAGTTTGATAGAACACCATCAGGATTAGAGAGAATATATCAATTCAATTTTCGAAAAGCTAATTTTCTGGCTTTTTTTGATACCTGTTTTCGGCCTTTGTTGTTATGTAAACTAGTATCTATATTATACTATTAGACATGTTTTGTTGACACCTTGCTAGCCAGTCGTTCATTTAGACGATTCCCAACCAGTAAAAGTCAGCCGATTTTATGTCTCTTAAAGTTGGTACGGGTGATTGCGCTCCGATGACATCAGCTGTTAACTTTCAAAGTGCTCAGAAGTAAACAAAGTTCTATTTTTTAAAATTTGTGCTGAAAACAATAATTTTAGATTTGCTCAATGGACTATCTGCAAAAAAAAACAAAGATGTATGTAATCATAATATAGTTTGCGAAAAAATCTTTAATAATTTAAATTACAGATTTTATGTGGAATGCTAGGTTCATGTTCATAAGCGTAATTCTTACGCCGGTGATGCACGAATTCTTCCTTGCACACGCTGTGAAATTCGGGGAGAGATTCCGCTTCTTCCTTGCTCCAATTTTTTTTATGTGTGGAAAAATTTTCTTACTTTACTTTAACCATTCATAAACAAAATAATTACGTTTTTCCATGGCCTTCCATTTTCGTACAAAGGCTACCGTCAAATGTCAAAAGAACAGAAAGATTTCACAATTGCCAACTTCAATAACAAAAAAAAATAGCTTTCAGTTGCTTTTGGCTGTCGACAAATTTAAGAGTTGTTGCCAGCTGATTATCGTTTTTGTTTTACACGCCAAATATTGATATAATAATAAGTAGCCAAGTGAGAGTTGACTCTCACACGAAGTGTTTCGCTCCTCCTAAAAGTGTGCAAAGTCCCAGAAAATATGTAAACGAGACAAAATAAAAGGTTTAATTGTAATTCCAGATGGGAAAACGAACGACTTACTACACAAATGTGTGAATCTATGATTGGTACTGTTGGTTACCAATAATATTATCAAGACAACCTCTCAAAATTAGGCAGCACTCACTTCATTCGCCTTCGTTCACAAATTCTTCACTTACCAACACTTGCGGGGAAAAGAATCAACTGAAGGTAATAAATCGGGTCATGTTTTCTATTGCCAAATACAAAATACACGACCTTTTAACAGAAACTAAAATAACAACCATTAACAAGGTATTGAATCAATTAAAGATATTATCCCTCATAAAATAACCCCAAGTCAAGGCTGTTATTGGCCTGAAATTATATAAGTGATTCATCAAAAGATATCAATTTTGCTGAATTGAGCTCAAATTTCTTTACGCATTTTAAAATGCTATCAAAATATTTTCTTCATTTCATTGCCTTGTTACATCATCAGTCAGAAGTCATATGGAAGGTGCTCAGGCAACAACCGAGACAGATATAGAGAATAATTTATTTATACACCAGAATGAAGACTAAGAACTGTAATAATGGCCAGCTTAAGTCTCTTCAAATCCATCTCCTGTCTAAACAATTCTATTATTATATGTTAACTAGAAAGGATGTGTATATTTGCTTTTACCGGGTTTCTACTTTTGTGAAAGATGCGATGAGTGCTGTTGTTGATGGCTTGTGGTAATGAGTATGAAGTTCAAGCACCAATTAACGTTGTGTTCAGCCATCAGAAACCTAGAATAAATACCTGGGTTATGGAACGTGAACTGCAACATTAATTTACTGCTGTTTAACTGCCTTTTCTATGAAGAGTAAAATCGTTAAAGTCGTTGGTCCCTTAATCAAACTCCAAATGGAGGATAGAGTTCCTATTTACAGTCTAAGGCATGCAAATTTGGACAAAGTGGACAAAAATATGTGCCTTCGTTATTTAATTCAAGTCGTTAATGCGTACGCAGTTCAAGACAAGCAAATCGCAGTGGAGCTGACGAAGATAAAACAATTAATATAATCAAACAGGGTATTCATATATTCACAAGCGGTTGCAAATGACTGCGTCCATTTAATTTTCGTTAGCTTGGAAATTAATATTTTATGATTGACTTATATACATGCATGTAATGTAAATGCTTAAGCTATAGCTGCGGCAGCGAGGTTTTTGATATTTTGCCCCTTACGCTCCTCACCGACCACTGACACCAAAGCTTTCTACTTGTCTACAAAAATGTTGCGAAAACTAAATTTGTATTTACATATGTAGGTATATTCTATGTAGGTACATAAACTTCCTCGGCGATTAATTTGATACAAATTTATGCGTATATTGCTCTGACAGATTGAAATTCATTTTAAACATATTTTGTATACATTTTAACAATTTGTGTATTAACATAAAGAGATATGTGGACGCCTAGTTTTTTTATAGACTTTTTAAAGTTCCATAACTTATCTACAGAAAGCAATTATTTCTACACTTAAACAAACAATTTAACTTTTTATAACTAGAAATTTTACTGACTCAAAAAGAATATCCTGTTGTCCTGAGCATTCGTAAGTAAGTAATTAACAAAATGTTGAACAGTCACACAATTCAAAAATTCGAAAAATATACTATATATAGTATAGTATTCCACGGAGAAGCTAAAATAATATGTATTTTGTATTTTTTTGCAATGCACTTGTTTAGGTAATGAATGATGTTTTCATAAACTGAAGTCAAGTTGATGTTGAAGGAAAATCCACTAGCACCTACATTTTTTTTATTTTGAGATGGGAAGTTCATAGTAGGGGCAGGTCTACACGCACCCATATTTACTTTTAAATTTGAATTTGCAAAAATTCTTTCTACATTTCAAAATATCATAAACCCACATTCCAAATTTTAGGTCTCTAGAGTATTCTATCATAGTAGTTTTTGGTGTGTGTTAAATGTCAGTAGAGACAAACTATTTTATAAATACGTAAAAACGTACTTATACCTATTATATACAAATATAAATATATAATATATAAGCAACACGGTGGCTGATGATAAATAATTTATATTGTATTTTTATTTATTTTACTTTCATTTGAAAGTTTATTTTAGTTATAAAAGTGGAACCATCATATGGTCCGTTCGCTGCCCGTCTGTTCGTCGCCACCCTTTTTCTCAGGAACGCATAGAGGTACCTAATACTTATAACTGCGGTAACATACAGCTGTAAAATCAAACTCTTAAACTGAAGCAGTCAAAAAATATTGCTTTCTTTGGGACATATTTTGATAAGGGGGATAAAAAACTATGGATG
This sequence comes from Orthonevra nobilis, assembly GCA_963555765.1. Taxonomy (NCBI): domain Eukaryota; kingdom Metazoa; phylum Arthropoda; class Insecta; order Diptera; family Syrphidae; genus Orthonevra; species Orthonevra nobilis. Next base: position 41,369,967 of record OY743227.1, read on the forward strand.
AATTATTGCAAGAAGAAATGTCTTCTAGTACAAGTACAGGAGAAAAAAATCCGAAAGCCGTAAATTTTTATTCGCAACTCACTTAAAACCCAAGAAGACGGTTTTGTACATGTGTAGAAAAATATGAAGTGTGCCATATATTTCGATACTCGTAAGGGAATAAAAACCTTAAGTATACTTTATACTACCTAGAGGGTATCTTCTATTGAAAACGATAGTAGATTGGTTTGGAAGGGTTCGGCATGGGATATTTTTCTTTCTGGTAAAAACTTCAGTTTGCAGATTTTTATAGTTGCTGAAGTCTGAATTTTCCACAGATTGCCGTTTTTAAGACTTAATTTACGAGTGATCAGATTATATACTATAAGTCCTTATGTGCGACTAAATTTATGACTCTAGGACGTTGTTCATATCAAGAAACCATATCTGAAACTTTGAACAGGATCAATTTGCTCTATCTAAGGCCTCGTTTACAAAACCAATATACTCATAGATCTTGCGCCTTGAGTTAATTTTCGCTAATTGATAGACTATAAAAAAACATTTAGAACGCCATCGCGTTGGAGTAACAATCTGAAAACCTATTTTGCGACTTCAAAACGAAATCTAGTAGACATCTGTTAAAATTTGCAATCTTGCAACAGTAAAGATGCTTCATAACTATATAGTCGAAACTGGCAAGCAGCGTGGTGGCTCTGTAATGTATCCAGGATGTTTCTGGTGCGTCAGTGTTTCAGACCTCATTCGTATCGGTGAACATGAAAAAAGTTCTTTAAATTATTCCCAAAATCGGGATGTAAGCAAGTCTTATATATTCCCCATTTCAATATATAGTTTATGCCTTAGGCCATAAGGCTTGTTATTTGTAAGGAATATTGCTTTGCATCAAGATGCCTTATTTCGTTCCTAATTCTTACAGGGTCCATGTCATAGCTTACACATATATACCTTTTGATAGGGCTTAACTCAGAATTGATATCAATATGATTTGCGGTTTTTCTTACATTTTCCTTACCATAAGCATTACAGAGAACTTTATATATAGTATATACTATATAACAAGAGTCGTGTTCGTTTTTTTTTATATTTTTTTTAAATTCAAATATAAGAAAAAAAAAACAAATCTATATACATATAAATGAATATTTGTCTGTATGTTATTTAATATATAAAATCGTAAACTATGCATTTGATCATGTGATGATCTTCAGCAAAGTTGCTGTGAATGGCTCACGAGGGTTTCTGTGTTGGAACGACCAATTTTCGACAGATAGCGCCACTGACAGTTCATACTGATTTGAATTGAAACGAAAACAGCAAACGAATGATGACGTTTCGAGTTGTGGGTGACATAAGAATTTATGTAAATTGTGAAATTCATGTCACGCTCACATTAAACAGACAATATTGTCATTTTTTGAATAGTTTTGTGCATTTCATTGGGAGTTAAATTAATTAACAAATTTAATAATTCAATCGAATTGAATTTTCCTAGTTTCCATGAGCTGATTTTTTTCGAATGTAATGTGCAGGATCTGACTGCTGATTGAGGACCTAACATGCTACATCAGCAACAACTCTGGAATGGACTAAGTACTCCAAACGTGTCAAATTATCATATGGGATGAATGAACAATGTCCCACAAGAAAGCATTGGAAGCACTTGAGATTGTACACTGTGAGATTTGAGAGGAAATTTATTGTGTGGTGATTTTTAAACAAAGACTACCGGTTATACTACGTTCAACACCCGCTGATAAACTTAATGCCTTTCTCAAATCATCAGTTTTATAGCGTCATTAACAGAAATTGACTTTGAAAACAGTTTTCAAAAATTTCACAGAACTACAAAAATCATCAGTGGCTCAGTACGCATGCTATATTAGCGATCAAAAACATCGATGTCCATAACATCAACTTCGCCATTCAGATTGGAATACCTGACGAAATGACAACATTTCAGTCCATCGATACTGTGGTCAATCAGGACGAAGTTGTCAACTATCCAACTGATTTCTTGAATTCGCTTGATTTGCCACGCATGCCGCCGCTTGTTCTTTAATTGAAATTAAGCGATCCAATCATTCTTCTTCGAAATATAAATCCACCCCGACTTTGCAGCGACTTTTCTCGGTCAAGAAAATGATGAACAATGCTACAGAGGAAACAATTTTGATTGGAAAATTCAAAGGTGAAGAATTAGTGTTGCCGCGTATCCCAGTGATCCCGATAGATATTATGTCTCGCTTTCGGAATGACTATCAACAAAGCATAAGGACAATCGTTTCAAGTGGGTGGATTAAATTTGTAGAATCCATGATTCTGCTCACGCTTCGGAAAACCTTCTGATATATTCGTTTGCGCACCAGATGGAAAAACAAGAGTTCAATAAAAATCGAATTGAAATGTCACAATATTTTCGAAATGAACAAAATCAATAAAATTACTCAAAATGAATTGATTATTTGTGTAATGTCTTTCCTTCAAATTTATTTTAATTTTTTCACGAATTTTCATTTTGTATATCTTACTATTAAGGCGTATATAAATTAGTATATTCAATAAGATTTACCATTTTGTGTGTGCCGAATTCTTGAACCTCAAAACGTCCATCGAAGATATGTCATAATTTTGAATTCAAAAAAATCGGACCTATTACAAGAATCGGACGTTTTAAATCAGGTGCAGTCAGGTCTAGAAACATGTGGGTCAACGAAATGTTGAGTTGCTTGAAGTGATTATGTCGTGTTATTTTGCGTTTTGAACATTTTAATAACACGGTTTTCAGTGCGAACGTTTGCCTCGAAAAAGTATTGAATACAGTTTAATGTAACAGCACACCAGATTTTTACTCGAGCTGGGTGCAGTATCGTCACATGGAGTATCTCCAGGCTGGAGTCGAAATGGATTTCGTCCAATGAGCTATGCAGGGTAACGTCTTCGTTTTCGTTTGATGGAGCTCCTGACAAAATTCAAAGCGCATAAGCATGTCTGTAGGATATATGGCAGTTTGCGTAAGCCCCATGAAAAATTAAATTAAAATCAAATTAACTGCAGCGACGGCTACGGATACCCATTTTAGCAAATAAACTTCATATTGAAACGGTTGAGTGGTCCATATGGCAATTGTTTTATAAGTTCGAACAGTAATATTTCAGTGGTAAAGCCTTCGACTGACTGTTGAACGCTCGAAGGAGTTAAAGAGCCTCATTCTAGTCCATCTGACTCGAAAGCGAGCCAACAAATGTGCGTCGAAACCTCCATTGGACCCAAATTAACGACCCCAATTAAAAAAAAAAAATATAAGCCACCCTGTAGTTGAATAATGAGGAAGAAGTGAATAAGAATATTTAATTTGTCTTGGATTAAAGATTTAAAAATAAAATAAAGTGTCTTTAATTAATTTCATAACATGGATTAGTAATAATCTCAATGATATGTGGAAAGACGAAATTAAAGCCCATCTCCAAGATTCCTAATTCAACGAAGACATCTGTGTATTTCATATTTCGTACTTTATGTCTCACTTTTTATGTAGTTGTCTTGCTAGCAGTCATAACGATAAGTCATTAATTAATTGCCATAGAAGTAGCGTCATAATTTTTCATATAGACGAAGCTACGAGGACGCATGGTGGATAAATGAAGTACCCATAGAGCCCTCCCGTTCTATGAATGTGATGACAGCGTCACTGAAAAGAAGAGGGTACTTGTGATCTGGAATATGGAAGTGCGGAAAGAACAAGTAAAAGGATATGGAGTTGTTATCATGAAAAGTGTCATACTTTAAGGATAATAAATCGCTAATCCTGTCAGAAACAAATTGTCCTTAGACTCGTTGCAAAGAAAATGACTAAAATATTTAGAGTGTTTCTTCCGGGTTGATTTAAGAAGGAGATTTACAGAATTGAATGAACCAGCTACATTTGTGGCTGGTGGAAAAGTAAAGTAATATTTAAATTTGCACTGTGCCTTAAAAAATATATATATATTCATATTTAACATATTACTCTAACAAAGACAGATATTTGCGTAGCTTCAAAAAATAAAAATTGTTTAGTTGATTTTTTCTAGGAAATATGGGTAATTACGGGCTTCGTTAAGTTTAAAAGGATGTGTTACCTTACATTTCAATTCTTAAATGTATTTAGTATTGTTATTCTTTCACATCGTTTATTGAAAATTTTGTTAAAATTATATAAGGAGTAAGTAAGGTCCAGATAAGAAAAAAATCGTATGGGTGGAGCGTCTTTATCCCCCCGTTTAGGAAGGAGTATTGAAGGAGAGAAGTGTCATCTGCTGAGCAGAGAAAAGATGGAAATGGTACGAAAGAGTCCTTTACTAAGCACCAGGAGATTAGATCAAATTGATAAGGCTCAAATCCGCTCATTTCATATTTGACCTAAACGACGTCCAAACGGAGCAAAACCTGAAAACTGTATTTTTCTAGGAAGAAAAACACCTTCCATTTTTTTTAATTTCCCAAAAACTAGAACTTTATTTTGGCACCTGCTTTTTGGAATTCTACCCAACATAAATAAGAGCATTGAATGTTGTACAAAAATTCACATCTTATACAAATGACCCTGTATAGGTAAAGAATTTTTGTAGGTTGTTTTTTCATACACCCAGAATGGAAGGCAAATTATCGAATCTGTGTTATGGCACAAACATAACATATATGTTCACATATATTTATTTGAATTAAGAGCGGACTTGTCATACGCTCTGTTTTCAACACGATGTAAAAAACATATGTGGGCATATTGACATAATCTTTCATTTTTATTTTAAATCTTCATTTTTAAGGTTCCGTACCTCGAGAATTTGATCCTCACACTTAAATTTAAATTTAGTTTCCTTATAGCATCGTACATTTTATACGAGTAAACCACGCATAGTAACAACTCGATATCGGTTTACTTGTAATCCGAAATAAAATTTTGAAAATGGCACATTTCACGAAGGAATTGAAAGTTAATTAATTTTTAATTAAGAAAGTAAGTGCCATAAACACGGGATTAGAAAATATTGAAAAATAAAGAAAATGTTAATATTGAATATCCATGTGTGCCTTAAAGTCATTCAACGTTAGATTTTTCTGTGTATTTCAACCCTTTGTTCTCATTAGGTAATTGAATACCAGTAGAAAAGCCTGCCATACGACAGGAGAAATGTAGAGCACATTTATGTTATATTAATATTTCATTTAATATATATCGCATATACTTTGGCAAATACTACGATCAAACTACGACGGAGGCGTTCGTTGAATACGAAAAACTATATACATCCAGAGAATGGGAATTCAACCCCTCTCCTTGTGATGCCTATTTTATTAGTTTTTTTATGTAATATAGATTCGTTTTGCTCATGGCAATAAAGTGTTATATCAAATACAACTTTTTTGAGAATATTTCGCTCGAACCTGAAATTATTTTGCCTTGATGCGGACCCTGTATAATTTTAATTCTCAAGCCACTTGCGCGACCAACTCTGTGCAATGCAATGTTAAGTGCAATGTTTAAATGTGTTTGATTTATGTTATTTGGATTAGATCTGCAGTGAGCCATTTAATCCATTTCAAGTGGGGGTCCATCATCTACATTTTGGAAAACGACAGCTACTTTATTAACACTTGGTTTAGCATTTTTTATCAGATTTTCTGTTGCAAAATTGTAATCGTGATACTCGGAGCTTCTATTCCAAGTGCATCTCGTATGTTTTCATGTTCAACTTCATGCAGCATTTTAAATGCGGTTGCAAATGGACTATTGATTGTCATGAAAGGGCAAATTCTCGCATCAGTTAAGGATCGCAACTGAAATTTTCATTCAAACTCTTTCTGTGCACAAATTCTTTCCTCCCTAATATTAGCATGTAGACTTCCACTACAGTATTTGCGCAGTATTTGCATAGTTAAAGACCTGTTAATTAATTTTTTTAAATTTTCTGAAATATACTGAATACTTTTCATTCGTCGATTATCATCAATTATTCAATCAAATACTTTTAGTTCTACGAGTTGTTCTTTTCCCTTTTGACATATTTTGTTAATTTTCACTTAGTCTTTAGTTTTTGGCTTCACAATATTCACAGTTTTCATTGAATGGACCACAGCTATGTTAACTACTCCTGTCTTTATTGAAATTTTCAATGAACTTCGACTGATTTGCATGTTAGATTGCATTGGCCTGATATTTCCAATTTTATTGCGGTAACTCTCAAGAACTATCGCATTTTCTGCTGAAGTTCGAGGCGCTCTTAATTTAGCAACTAGTTTTTGAGTCCTTAATCGATCTTGAACAATCTGTTTTCGTAAACTCGGTACGTTTTCAAGCTCGAAAGTTTTCAGGACCGCTAAAAATAATCATTCGTAAATTATTTTTCTATAAATATGTTTTCAAATATTAAACGGAAAAAAAATCACAGGACAAACCCGTGTCCATTCGGCACAGTTACTTAAAGAAACTGACTCATAAAATATTTTTAAGAATACACTGCAATTACAACATAGCAATTACAACCTGTTCCTCAAATAGTATTTCGAGGTTGATGGAGTTCGTTTTTTTTGCCACATTTATACACATCAGGTACATCAAAATACCATAATTTTCAACTTTCCTATAGTAATAAAAAACGTCTGCGGTTTCTGCTTATTTCACAAATCCACGTCAATACTGATTTTAATATTGACGTTTCACAAAATTTCAATAGAAAATCGTGTTAATCGATATTCGCTTATACTTTTGGAAACAAAACAGATTATTAGTTATAATATTACATTACATTAGTACATAAAAGACAATTGGAACAATATGCAAAAATATTTTGAAATGTGAAAGGAAAAAATTCAGAAATTTGATAAAGAACTATGCAATACCTTTAAGAAAGAAGGAGAAATAAGAACAAGTAACACGAATGAAAGAAAAATAGTATTTTGTTGCAAGAAGGGAGAAAAGGGGTTATATAGGAGGAGGATTTCATATTAGAGCTGTTAAGAAGAAACGGCGTGATGAATTTATAAAATTATAAGCAGGTATGCTAATACCGAAAGTAAGTCTAGATTGGTTCAAGTTAAGTTTGCAATAAAGATAGTCTGGTGATTTTAGTTGTACAATTCTATGCAGGAAAATGCGATTTCTTGCCATGAGATACTGAAATAATGTACGTCCTAAGATCTTTGTTTTATAGTCCTAAATATGGTTAAATCTTCGAAGTTCATATATATAACACGTCATATCATTGAATGCACCAAATAATTTGTTTGCTGATCGGGAATCTATACGAGGGTACACAACATTAGAATATCATAATATTGGTACTAGTGTTTTTAACACATGCAGTTTCGTTGCAAGTGGCGCAAAGTAAGCAGAACGACAAAGCACCCGTTACGTTCCATATGCTCATCGTAGGAGAAATTTGAACCTAGTTGTATCCGAGGCTGATAACGGTCTTTAAGTATGGTATTTAAAATTATAAAGATAAAATGCGAGTAGATGATCGGTATTAAAATCTCTTTTTGAGAAAGAAAAAGCCTGAGCCTTAGCTGGCTTGAGAGTTAGACCGTTAGATATTGACCAATTATATATGGATTTTAGGTCATCATTCATCCTGAAAATCATAAATCTTGATAAATATATTTGAATGTCGTCGCTGTACAATTGGTATGAAACATTTTTAGACACATAAAGTAAATCGTTGATAATTATGCATAAAAGAATAGGACCTAAAACAGAACCCTGTGGAACTCATACCAAGACATCCCCTGATTCTGAAATATTATCATTTATGCAAACTCGTTGCGTTGTTCGCTAAACCCGATGTAGAATGGAAACTTTTTAACAAAAGCTTTTTGATTGACTTGGAGAAGTCGAGAATACGTAAGACTGTTAAGTTGTTTTGATCAAATTGAAGCCTAATGTCGTCCAAAATTTTAACCACAGCAGTCGAGCAGCTACGGTTCGGCCTGAAACCAGACTGGTATTGCGATAAGAAGACTTTTCGCTTCAAGGTGTCCAAATATCTGTGCCGAAAGCGTTTTCTCCAAGACATGACAGGGTGCTTATATGCCGATAATCAATTGGTTGGGTTGGTTGGGATTTTTTAAGAACCGAAACCGGAATCGGAAAAGTGGAAGATGTTATAGAACAATGTATTATGTGGGTAAGGGAGCTAAGGATATGTGGATATATTTATTAAATGAACCATCTTCACCAACGGCATTTGATTTGACTGTTACAATATTTCTCATAACCTCTTTTTTTAAGTACCTCAAATTCAAAGTTATCAGGGGATTGGTCAGATGTTTCAACGAGTAGAACAAAATTGCATTGGTTTTTTGAATAAGATACAAATATAGTACTTCATTTATTTCATTCGGACTAAGAATGAAATCCGATTTCTTTTTATACCAATCATGCGAATATGTTTACAAAGGAATTTAGATGGAAGATGATCATTTAACTTTGAAGCAAAATAATTTTTTTTAGCTAGATGCGTTAGCCTAGTAGCTTCATTGCGCGCTGTTAAATTCCCAATTTTCCTGAGCAGGCTTGACTTTCCATTTATGATTAAATTTTCTACGCTGTTTTATCGATATCTCCATCTCAATATAAACCAAGGAGTTTTAGCGTTTCGAATGCAAATTGTTTTTAATGGAACATTAGTTTCAAATAAATGAGAAATTAATTTTTGAAGATAATCAACCTTGTCATCAATTTCAGGAAAGTATTTACAGCGGCAACGGAACTTCATCAAGATGCAGTGACCTTAAATTTATTGCTTTCTGGTCGCGGTATTAAAAAAATAGAAGAAAAAGAGAGTGAGTGAAATAAACGTTGTACGTGCAGTAATGTGGGTCATGATCTGACAGACCATTAAGTGTTAATTGTCCCATTAGTAGGACAAGGGAGGGTTGGAGGTTCTATGATAAGATCAAGCAAACTAATGTGGTTAAAATACTTAATCCAAAACTAGATATTGTGTCCAACAGTTTAATGGAATGAGAGTCTAAAGCTCGGATGTTAACATCAAGATCCCTTAAAGTAATTAAGTAGGAAATATATGTAAAAAAGGGGTCCGATGGGGAGTACCGCTTAGGGTTTTACACTTATGCCAAAAAACATTTTACACTGCCATCAGACAATTTCAGTAACAAGTACTCAACTCCACCACCAAGAGATTTAACCAAGAACTTACATTTAATTGTTGATCTATAATATTTATATAGCAACATAAAGAGGAAAATGGAAGGACGAGAAAAAATTATAGCATCAATATAAAAATATTCATTATTATTATTTGAAAAATAATACAATTTTGATTTTTGTTATTTAATTAAAAAAAAAGAAAGAAATAATTTTTCAGGTCAGACGTGTGGCGAAGACAAAGGCTTCAAATGGAGTCTCGCAACATAGGCATTTAAACTTTAACAACACCTCTTCCTGCATCGGACGTTACAAATGACTAAAAGTGCATCTTTTCACGATATCTTCTGGACGATTTTTGCTAACGTACCACACTTCCAATGTAAATATCCTTTTAAATCTTGCGGCATAAGATTATGATTGATTGAATTCAATTATCTAAAACTTGGGGAACGGTTGTCTTTCAAACCAATTTTCATGACATTCTCCTACTTTTAATTGGCCGAAACCATCACATTTTATTAAAAACAAAAAATTGCCATCTATCAGATAATTCCTTTTCCTTAAGTATGAAGAAAATTTGTTGAAGAAATAATCTGAAGAATTGGATGCCAAAAATTGTTTGATGCTGGTTGTAAATTAGCAATATCGAATATCCTTTTGTGTGAAAACAGACACACAAAACAAATCTAACTGACTGGGCTCTATTTCCACTTGAATGGCTCATTGTTCTGTATATAATGAACCATTCAATCCTTCAAATATGTGCGTGTAAATTAACTTAAAGTTAAGTCAAGTGGAACCACATTAGATTCGTTTGGATTGATTTAAGTTCACAATGGCTTTTGATGTTTCCTCAACAGAACCATTCCTCAATATGGGCCGTAACAAAATAAGATTAAAGTAATTGGCTTCGCATATCTTTCCGATGTAACCTTTGATTTGGGTTTCTACCAAACCAAAGGCAAACCGATTAATCACCTTTTGTATATAATATTGCTTACCGAACTTGGCAGACCAACCAAAGAATGATTGATCTTATTTCGATCGAACTTTACAAAAAGATATTTAACACTAAAGTGACACTTGTACCCTTATTTCTGGTAAAGTTTCCGGTTGGCTGAACTAAATCATTGCATATGAGTTTGACAAAGGTTATGACTTGCATAAACTCTAGGGTGTCCCTTTCATTCTTCCTGGCAGTGATTCAATTATAATAGATTAGCTGAAGAAACACGCTATATTTAAACCTCAATCGTTCGGTGCAAATCGAGCATAAATTCAATTAAGTTCCAACATATAGACTTATGTCTTTCAGAAGGAGGCAGTGGAGCTAACTTTGCTGTATGCCGATCATATTTGTATGGTAATGGTCATAACTTGTTTGTGTCGGTCTTTGCCGTAAATCGGTCTCGAATCTACTTCGAAGGTGGTAAGTTGGGTTCCTTCAACATGAGAAATCATCTACTGCATGGTCTGGTCTGGTATTGCACCCTTTCGGACGCAGCTGGAGTGATGTTAGGTATTCGCGATGCTAGAGCTTCCAGAAGCCTTGTTTAGAAAAAAAAACAATAAGTGTACGGACAAATTGCTGTTATGGGTTCACCAATTCAAAATGCGCAAGAGTAAAAGCAAATGGATCCATATCATGGGTGAGAAGAGTGTGTATTTCCTCAGGTATAAGGTATTTCTAATTAAAATTTAAATGAATTTGAATAGTGAATTTCACAAGATGCAATTAAAGACTGAGGAGAAACAGATTTTCTTAGAAAGTGGTTAAAAAATTTTAAATATCAACAAAAGTGAAGCCTTGTAGCTTTTTTTTTAAATAATGGGTAAATATTAAATTCTATTTAATCCTTTAAGTTTTTAATTTAATAAATAGTTTTTGTGAAATAAAATATTAAAGTCAGTTTTTTTCCAATACCGAAAAAACTTAATTTAATGAACTTATTTAAGAACTGAATATAAGCTTTCAAAAAATCCTTCACTTTACGTGCTTAAGTTGATTATTAAATTTTGTTTTCTATTATTTTTAAGGCCAAAGTGAACAACGGTAAGAAATGACAGGGACAGATGGTGGCACGAAGACGAAATTGACGGATTTAGATAAAATCATAATCGGGCAAAGATTCGCCTTTTGCCGAAGGAATTTAAGACAAACAGCCCCAAAGCAACTAAGATGATTCTTTGGAACAATCAAATCTGAGCCCAATGACGTCGAGAAAATATTAGTCAAGAAATTACATGATTGAATTTTTAGTTCGATTATATATTTATGTTATGAACAATGTTAATACATATTTTTTTTTCTTTATAACAGACCAAAAACGTAAGCGACAAAATCTGGCCGAAAAAAGAAAGACGACACAACAATATGACGATCCCGATGTTATTGTCTCTTTAAGGAAATGATGGGTGCAGCTGGAGATTTATTATCTTTCATAGGATACTCTTTAAAAAGAAAAGAGATGGGGTTGTCAAAGAATACAAAATTTTAAAGAGTAGCGAGTGCAGAGAAAATGAAAGTGAAATTAAAAAAATTATTAGATTTTATAATTTTCAACAATTATCCGGTTACGTGTGATGGTGGAAAATGATAAGAATAAGTATATTTATGTTTTTGAAGTAAGTTAAGTTTTATTTTTTTTTATTTTTATATTATACATAAAATAATATTGTTTTTTTATAGTTTCAAGAAAAATTGTTTAAAATATAACTCAATGTGTTTTCGCCGTCTAAGTTGTCAAAGTTATCATGTAGGTTATCCTGTTCTTCTTCATCGCTTGTTGGCAATTCAATGGTGCCATTGGTAAAATCTTTTCGAAAAATGTTCGCAAAAAATATGCAGCACTTTATAATCTGAATTGCCCATCTTAGTTACTCTGTCAAATGGGTGAGGCAAGGAAATTTTATTTTTAGAATACGGATCGTTCTCTACGATAATTCGCATTGATTTATGGGCTCTATTACAGCGATCATAAGCTGTTGATGACGTTCTTGTGACCGTTGTTAACAGGCAATCTTTAACGGATATCCCGTATCCACAAGAAAAACGCAGTGAGGAAAAGGAGGGGAATTCGTTTTGAAATGTTACAAGTAACGGGCTTCTTAATTTATGTATGCATTATAAAATATAGAGTCGGGAACGTTAACCAATATACAATTAACCTGCGCTGATTCGAACTCATTAGGTGAATTGAAACATCCATAAACAAATAAAGTAACTGAAGAAAATAATAATCATAATCTCAAGTACATGGATTTGTAAGGTGGATTATATATACCGGTAATATTAAAGAATAGTTCAGGAATGCTTTCGTGTTCTTCAAGCCAACGCCAATATTTTTAAAGAAAACATCAACAATGGCTAAACAAACACGATGGACAGTTTTGCATACCGTAGATTAAGATATACCGTGCATGTCTGCGATGCCGTGATACTTTCAACCATTTCCAAGCCAATGTAAAATTGTTTTTCAGACTCATTTGCAATCCTAGGTCTTATTTGCCTTACTATTTCGTTTTTCTTCTCGTTTTAAACAAAAGAATATGAAAATTCATAGTTAATTCGCGGACTTTTTTGGTCTATTCAGCACAAAATCTTCACTTGTATCACTATCGGTGCTACTACGCCTTCGGCGTAAGGACATTTTTTAGTTCGAAATGCGATTTCTTTCGAAAAATACAAATTTTTATTAAATCGACACACGATCTTTGTATTGTAAAAAATATGTAAAATTCCTTTGTAAACTACAACTACAATTTTGTAGCACAATTATTTTGTGGAACGGAATAAATGGCTTTTCTACTTATTTGTTAAAAAATTCTTGCCCGAGAATGTGATGTGGACATTGCGATTATCAGTGCGCCCTACAAACAACTGGACAAAAGTCTGTGGACTGAAAAGCCCAAAGGCAAAGCTGCGATGTGGACATTTGGTGCGCTACCTTTTGATGACAAAATGGAGGAACACAAAGCATTATTCGTGTTTGGCCAAAATATAATAAATTTGTATGTTTCTTCAGTTGATGATTTATGCCGTAACGCCGAGCGGAACAGCCGCCAGCCACCGACTAGACAAAGCACCTCATAGATGGAATAAAAAAAGAGCCTGCGATGCACCAAAAAACTGGCAAGTTACATCGGCCTACTGGTGGAATGAAGAGATAGCCACACTGCGAGCAGAGTGCCACCGAGCGAGGCGACTTCACAAATGATCCAATAGTAGCTACGAGGAACTCCGCGAAAGGTTTGCAATGATGAGAAGACGTTTAAAGAATGCCATTCGAGACAACAAGAAAAGAAACTTCATCGACTTGTGCACCGAGGCCGATCAGAACACATGGTCGTAATGGAGAGACTGAAGGGTATCCGACAGCCGCCACATTTTTTGGAAAATGTATTGCAGTTCTGTTTCTGCACAGCCAAGTGGAACTAGAAACCATGGAGAGGATAACGTATCAATTATTGACCCGTCAATGGCCGGCTTCACTCATAATAAAGTACTGTTTTACGATACCGACGATTGAACAAAGCAGTTCATGCTGACAGGTGGCCTCCCCTAATGCTCTTTATTGGGACCACTTCTTAGACTGCAAATCCCAAGATCATCAAAATAAGTTATTATTTGTGATGACATAGCCATCATTGTAAGTCAAACTTATAAAAGAAGTGGAGCACGACTGCAATGAAGCCATAAGAATCCGTCAAGACGGGTTAACAAGCATGGGCTTACAGTTTGCGGAGACATGGAGACTGTAAAGGTGAACATCGTTGACCACAATATGGTTTCAAACCCGGTAATTAAGTACCTAAGCATAATCATAGATGCAACGCTTAGCTTCAACATCTTAAGTACGCAGCTGACGAGGCAGCAAAGACAACCGCTGCACTGGCAAGGTTGATGTCGAATGCTGGTAGCATCTTATGATGCAGCGTTAGTTGTGGCTAGTACAAGTACTGCCGGTTAGGTTCGGCACCAGCAGTCCAACGGCGAAATTTACAATGTCAACCGATAACCATACCCCATCAAGAACGAGAAGTCTACGTAAATGTCAACAAAGACAAATTGCTCTAAGATGGGCGCCGGACACATCATCATCATGATCAAGCAGCGACGAAGGAAGTGACGAAGGAAGCGACAATAGAATGCAATGCAGGAGCCTTCATCTGCAAATACGAGAACATAAACTGTAGTTACTTGTGAAACGAAAGTCGTAGAAAAAAGGACTTCGTGTGGCTACTGATATCTTTTTAAGATTAACGACTCCTATGGCACACACACACGCATGTGTGCATATACATATATATATATATATATGTATATATATTTTCTTTTATATGTATAAATTTTTCTTAAGTCAAAAGTATACATTTTAATTTCAATTTATCAAATTTGCAATATAAATGTTATCGTTGTGACAGGGAAGAAAGAAGAGGAAGCGGTGTTGCTATTTTTATTAAAAGGTCGATCTAACATAAGAACAAAATTCATTGAAAACGTTTGCGTAGAAATACCATTTGTTAACGGACGTTCAATCAAAATATTTTCTGTTTACTTCGCGGGTGGATTTTCTTCTCACACAAAATCCTCGATGTACATCGTGACATATGTAAGTTGATAGGTATAAACGATTTTATTCTCGTAGGCTGCGATTTAAACTGTAGACACAGGGATTGGGGTTCTTTAAGAGCCGACACTTGGGAATTTGAAATTTTACATCCTTCCCACCCCACTTTTATCCCATCAAATCTCAGATCTAATCTCTAACTCTTGACTTGTACCATTCTAACGCTCCAGACTATATCCTATATCACCTTCCGGTTGAAATGTACATCCCCATGTCCCCGGTCGAAAGAAACAAGACATAAGTTCTAGGCTCTTAACTTTCCAAGAAGTCAGTCCTGACCAAATGACTACTCAAGAAATGAACGCACTATTTGAAATGTTTACTTCCGTCGTCGTTGAGAGTGTCAATCAAGCTGTGCCATGGAAACCATTTCCACTTTACATACAATTTTTTATAAAAAAACAAGAACTAGAGATCCATGGTCCCCGACAGAATTAAAAAGTTTACAAAAATCATTAAGGATTGGCTTAACGCTTGGAAAAATACTGATAGGAATATTAAGTTTCAAGGGTTAGAAAAATCTAGTCGACCTTTTTCGAAAAGGTTTTAAAAAAGTTTAAAGAAATATTTGTTTGTCGTGAAAAGGCAAATGCCTTAGCGAAACAATTTTTGATAAACCGTTCGATTTTCAGAAATATTGTAGTAGTCCCAGTGTAAAATCTACTGTTAAATATATTCTAACTTCAATAAATTGTACCAATATCCCTGAGAATATTAAGCCCATATTTATGGACAATATTGAGAATGTATTATATTCACTTAAACCGTCCAAATCTGCAGGTTTTGATAACATCCTAAAAAGTGAGTTTTTGTATGTCTTATTTTGAGCGTAACAACATTTTACCTTTACAACAATTTGGGCTTAGAACACACCGTAGTACAGTAAACCAAATTCATCACATTACAAAGCCTATAAAAACTAATTTGAATATTGGCAAAAGCACTGATGTTGTGCTCCTTGATGTTTAGGAAGAACTCGATACCCTTTGGCATAATGGGTTGCTGTATAAACTTGCTAATCTGAACTTTTCGATATATTTAGTGAAAATTATCCAATTTTCTCTTACAAGAAGAACCTTCAAAGTAATTGTCAATAACTGACTTTCACCTAATCTTAACGCAGATCATGGTGTTCTCTAAGGAAAAGTAATAAGACCTATACTATATGAAATCTCACCTCTGACTTTCCGCACCTTAGCAACTCTGACTTTGCTATTTTCGCAGAAGATACTTGCATTTTTTCTTAACATGAAATTTTTAATATCGAAACCAATTTACAATCTGTTTTAAAAACTTTTCAAACCTAATTGAACAATCTGAGAATCAGAATACATGCTCCAAAGACCCAATCTGTCTCTTAACTCGAAAAATAGGGGCCTGCCAAGCAACACGCTACAAATATATGGCACTAGAATGGATTGGAAGTCTAGTGTAAAGTATCTTGGGATACGTCTAGATAAAAACCTTACCTTTTTATCCTCATATTGACGAAATTAACAAAAAAAATAAACATCACAATCGAAAATGAGTGAAGAAATTAAAATAATAATATTTAAGATGAATTTTGAAGCAATCATGTTTTACGGTTCACCAGTATGGGGAACCTGCGATTATAGCCACATTCGTAGATTGCAAGTCATAAATAATAAACTTTTAAAAATGATTTACAATTTACATTGGCATTTTTCTACTGGCGAACTACATCGGTTAGCAAATGTTGACAAAGTTCCTAAAAGAATACTTAAACCTTTCGAGAAATACAATCGGACTTGTGGTATATTTGACAATAACTTGATATCAGAATTAGCTGTTTAAATTGCACATACTACTTCATATATTTCTGTTTATACAATATCCTTCATTTTTCAATAATTTTCTTCATACCTATACGTCAATGTTTATTAAGGTGATGTTTTAATTTAGTGTATACAACATACAATAAAAATTTGTAAAACACACGCAACATCTGTAAAGCTGTTCGATCTCTATGCAAATATTTCCTCTCTCACTTCTTAGAGTATATTAAGACTAGCTTCATGAAGTTTTTTGATTGCAGTTGTCCTTCAACATTGTTCTTGTATTTACTTAAGCTCGGCGAATCGTCCTGGCACTAACTTCAATTGATGTTTCCTGTTTTAAGTCTTTGGAGGGGCATTAAATGGTTCGCCTGGACCTTCCTTACCAATCTCTTTTTGTCTTTAATGGACATTTTTGAGGGACGGTCCACTGGTTCCCGGTCGTTTTTTAGCATGCAGAGCATTGAACACCAGTGTCGAAGAGCAGCCCTATTTTTTGCAAATTTTCGGGCGGTTTCACCCTGATCCCGTAAGGCGGCAATGCTTGCACGTTGAGCTGCAGTGCAGTGTTCTTTTTGGACATATTATTCTTTATTAAAAGTAGATATATATAAAAATATGATATTAAAATATCAGGCCACTGTTGAGGAAATAATAAAGCTTGTCAAAATGTCAGTTATCATTAGCTGCAAAAAATATTTTCCTTGAAAATCAAGAAGTGTTCCTATTTTTTGTCCAAGCAGATCAGCATTTTCTTCATCTTTCTTAAAGCAATGGAATTCGAACCGTGGGACAAAAAACTCATTAATCACGAAAAGGACTTCGGAAATTATTGTCCATATAGATACTGGGACGCGGAGGAGGTGAACCTCGGCCGCTAAATGCATTAACAGCTTCTTTTTCTTATACAGAAAATCCTTATAAACCTAATTACTACTGTTCACAAGGTAGTTTTGTCAATACTTAAGCAAAATCTGTTTTGTCGGCCAATTCATGACAAATTCATTTATAATTTCAAATTTGTCTGGATATATATCCAAGTAAGTCTTGAATCGATATGAATTCCCAAATATTTGGCAGATCCCCTTTTGGCACTTGGCAAGGACCACCATTGGTTTAGCATGACGCAAATGTCACCTAAACTTCGATCAACTGGAACTCTTTGTGATACGTCGTATAAAGGAGAAACAAACGGAACAAAACACTTTGTTGTGGGTACACCTGATTAAACTGGATAAAAGCTTAAACTTAATTTACGTCTGGTGCAACTCAACTAGTCGACAATAGTTGTCCGGCAAAAGCTTACTCATTTTGTACGTAAGGCCTTTTTTGCCTTACTCTGGCAAAGACATAAATTAAATCAAGAAAAAATGCTGGATTTGAAATCACTTGAATTCTCACTCGCATCATTTATTCTTTTAACCCATATTTGTTTGTTCGCAAGGATTTTCAACCTATATAAAAATTGACTTATTTGATTCGAAATCGGTTGATTTTAACTCGTCACTCATCACTCAGGCGGTTTGTATTCGTTATGTATTCGTATTCGATTTGAAATTCAATTTGGATACATTCCTCTATGAAATTGGCCAAGTAGAGAGACGGCAAATAAACGGCACAAAAAAGTTGCTACATCTTAGAAATTGTTTTGTCTTTTGCAGAATTTTCAGAATCAATTTTCAATACAGAGAAACAAATTTCAAACAGTTTTTTTGTACACGCAAAATACATTCCCATAAATCAATAAAAGAAATGTTCTTTTTGGTCTTCTATTTGTGAAAGCACGTTTATTAGCCATTCAAACAAGCCAAGGAAGAAATTTCTCTTTATCTTTAGTTAGTTTGTTCACAGTTCGTTTCATTCTATTAGCTATACAGCTACGTTTATAGAAGGACTTAGCCCTGCTATATAAAAGATGTTCCATTCGATCGGTTTTACCCTAAAGAAGAATGCTTCTAAGTGTCTAGTCCTGTATGGCAAAGGAAATTTAACCTTTGGCAGGAAATAAGTATGTATGTATACAGTATATATTTACACAAGGTAGGCCAAGCGCTTACAAAGGAACATTCAGTATTGTTATAAAATAACACGCTTGAAGAAGCCCATCACAAAGGTTATAGTTACAAATCTAATTGAAATTTTCTCGTAGTCCTTTTTAGTTACGCTACCTGTCTGTGCCAATCAATTCTGGTGTTGGAGCTTGTGCCATTTCCTAGAAACACTTAATTAGGGATTAGAAAACCGTGTCTCATATATTATGCTTCCTTAAACAATGGGGTTATACGACCACTAAAAACGATATCAAATTCAAGGGTTTCTCACAAGTTTTCAGTGTAATCGTAAAAACAATCAATTTACCGTAAGGTTTTTATAACTCATTTTCAGCTTAATCGAAATCATGTAAGGACACCAGTGTTTCGTTTCAGAGGAAATCGCATTAGGACGTGACTTGATATCACTCCAAAAAATTGTTATGCATGTGGTGATATGAAGTATTTGTCTGCGGTTCGGTTGAGTAAACCTGCAACTTAGAAAGAAATATCAAGCAGCCGGAAAATGTCTTTCGCTTAATCCGATATTGGGAAATGTTTTGTAAAATTCGAATGCTTTTCCTAGTCAATTCTCAAATGAATTTTTTTGTGTCCTTAAAATTCTATCATTAAGAATTTTTCAACGTGCATACAAAATGCACCAATGCGGAAAAGGGAAAAATCGCACGACTTTAATGTTTGCTTTTGAGAATTTGAATTTTTGTTTTCTTTTAAAGAAAACACTTTATTGTTAAAGATTTGAGAATCAAAAAATACATACTTTATTGCTTATTACTTAAAGAAAGAAAACCTAAACAGTTGCGAACTCTTTAGAGACTGACTCACAATTCAATCTCAGGCGTGGTCGTTATTGCGATGTGAATGATGACGCTGCACCATCAGCATGATTCGCTGTTGTTCGAGAGATAAGCCCAACGTCATACGTGAGTTGACCTCACATACCACAACCCACACTTCTTATCGGAATACTGCACAAATTCGCTTCTGCATCACATCTTACCTCATGTAGTATGCATTTATGGTATATATTTTATAATTGGTAACATAACTCACGTGAAAAATGCACTATGATGTTGACGCTATGTAGCCTATTAGTAGCGTATTAGAATATTTTCTAGTTTTTAAAGTCATTTTGAAAAGCCTTAACTAAAAGATATGTGACAATTTCTGGTACATAAATATTACCGGATATGAATCTTATCTTTTTTTACTAATAAAAACAATTAATAATTGCTCTTGTAATTTAGCTGTTCTGAAAACCTTGACATCAGGAAAATTATAGATGCCGTCCAAAAACCTTTGACCTTACCTCGGTATATGCTAAAAATAATATCAATTGCAATTTGAACGTAAGGTGAGCTGTATTTTGAGCACTAGCTCACCACATCAGTTTGTGCTTTAAATAATGGCATAATTGGAAGACCTGGAGAGTCTGGCAGCTAAATAATCTTATACAGTTGGTGAAGTTGGAATACCCCTTGATTGCATTAAAATGTTTTTCAAAATATAATTTATTCTGTAACGCATATAATGGAGATCTGAATTCAACTTGTTCCCAGACCTGGACACGTGCTCGAATTAATCCTCAATTTGCAAACGAATACGGGCATCATATGCCATGTTTTGAAAGATAACTGACCAACAAAATTAGAAGTCATCATGACGATGACCGTTTGCTTAACTTTGGTCAATCCGGTTTCAGGCCAAACCACGAATGTTAATGAGTCAGATTAACTAAAAGAAAGTAAGAATTGAGGCATTATTTAAAAAAAAATTGACATATCGTAATCGAAATGTTATGAATATGAGGAAAAAAAAAATGTGTTACAACTAGTGACCGACCGAACATTTGGTTTCGCTTTCGGCCAAAAAATTGGTTTCGGCCACAGTTTCGGTTTCGGCTTTTCAAATAAACTGAGCGAGGTCTTTTGGGTTTGCTTTACCAAGTTGGGGCAAAGCTGTGAAAAAATGGGAACATAGCTTTCTATGTCTTGATATTGCTATTACCGGACATTAAGTAGCCTTCTGGTTCTCTGTTTGTTAAGGAGGTTCCAGGTTCGTCTGGTGATGTTGCAAGATGGTTGGAGTATTTATTTTTTATGCTTAGTTTGACCGCAGCTAATGGTATGTCAATATATTGTGAGGTGCATCTGTAAGGGTGTATTGTACCTTCACAGGCAAGCTCTGCAGTTTCCGTGGATTTCCTTTTGTCCTGGAACCCCGTGAAGGTGAACCTCAGAAAGTCCGCTATCTCCTTAAGGCATACGCGCCGTCGTCGGTCGAAGTGAATATTTCCACAAATGTCACATAACAGCGATTTAGCGGTCGTGGTTAAACATGGAAGGAGAGTTCAATACTAAGATTACTCAAAAAGATAAACTTCCACTTTTCGTTTGAGTTCTGACCCATCGGTTGTTATCGTGATGGAACCGGCCGATATCGGAAAATTTGTTTTTGAGAGTATATAGTCTATAACT
Source organism: Orthonevra nobilis (assembly GCA_963555765.1). Taxonomy (NCBI): domain Eukaryota; kingdom Metazoa; phylum Arthropoda; class Insecta; order Diptera; family Syrphidae; genus Orthonevra; species Orthonevra nobilis. The sequence goes on from OY743227.1 coordinate 41,391,072, forward strand.
GGTGGAAAGGAAATTTACTCCTAAGATTGAGGACTGATCAAAATCAACTCTGGTGCATGGCGAGATTGCATTGAGTCTTACCAACACAAACTTTATTGTTTGACTATCACGGTAAAATTGGCGTGAGTTCTTGGTCCGTGAGCCGTATTTTTTAATTTGATTATTTTCTCGTCAGATGACTTTGAACGAGATAACTTTCTGTATGTGTAAAAATATTTTAAATTTATATAATAACAATTAAAATACATAATCAACTGATCCCGAATGATCGGTTACGGTATCGGTTTCGGCTGAAAATCATGTTTCGGTCGGACACAAGTAACAACCCATCATAATTCCTTTTTTTATTTTATATTTAATAATTCATTTCATTCCTTTTTCTTTTGCTTTATTTAATTTTGTTGTTTGCTGTTGAATTTCAAAACAAAAATTTAAAGAAATATCTTTGAAAAAATATAAAAAGAAATTTTGTTATAGCTGTACGAAAAGAACTTATGAAGCTTTAACAGCTGTGGTTAAGAAAAGCTTTTAAAAGCTCACGCAGGGTAGTATTAAATGACCGCACCGATCGCAGAAAAGTCACTAGTTAAATTCCCAAAAAAAATAAGTCGAGCCCTTATTGTTAAGCCGACAAAACTTTACCTTAGTTATAAGTCTTGTTTTAAGTCATGATTGTAAACATTTGAGACGATCAATTTAAACATCTTAATCCAAAATAAGAAAAGTCACTTCTGAGTCAATCGGGAGTTTGGCGCCTCTCTGCGCGTCTTGTTTTAAGTCATGATTGTAAACATTTGAGACCATCAATTTAAACATCTTAATCCAAAATAAGAAAAGTCATTTCTGAGTCAATCGGGAGTTTGGCGCCTCTGCGCGTCTTACGATTTTTTAAATTTTCGGTTCTTCAACGGACTTTGACTATTTACTCGTGGGACTACAAAGTTGAACAGTGGCCGTAAGCTCACGAAATTGAGTTTTGTTAAATGAAATTTTTTTATTGGATTAATAAAATTTGTGTTTTTTTTTACCAGCTCTACAAACGCATAGCTTCCGCTACAATTGTAGCCCAACTAGAGGCTCGATTCAGCTCAACCGAAAAAAATAATTCATCATAACGGATTATTTACGGAGAAGCAATCGCATTGCCGCATTTCAAGATCCAGGTTGTAAATCTTAATGCGAAATGGCTCTTACCGCCGATCACTTAAAAGAACTTTTGGCAGCAATGACCACGAATTCTACTAGTAGAGGAAGCTTTCGCCATTGCACTGAGCATTTTGGAGTTGAACGAGATCCTGCTATTGTGGAAGGCTTTATCGCAACGATCAATATCTACAAAGACATTGAGCGGATCACCAATGATGAGGCAATAAAAGGTTCCCCGCCTCTTTTGCAAGGCTATGCTGTGGTGGCAAGGCGTTCAAAATGAAGCAACTAAATGAGAAGATGTTATTACACTCTTACGAAATATCTACGAATCGTATCTGCATGCAAATTATCGAACAGAGACAGAAGCCAAAAGTATCAACTGGTGATTTCATCTGAACTAAACGTGCACTGTTTTCCAAATGTGAATGTCAAGACTTTCAAAGAGTTATTGAATAAAGCCAGAGCGGTGGAGTTCTTGAAATTTGAAAGAACAGCGCAATGTGCTCCAAAGCTCGAAACTTTTGTAAAGAAGAGATATAACTTTTGCAAACATGCTGACTATAAAGTAGATGAATGACGCAAAAAGAAAAGGCGAAACCAAGCAAAGTCACATCCTAAGCCTTTAGAACCGAAAATTCATTGCTACAAATGCAAGGCTATAGGGTTTGTTCGCTCAACCTCTCCAAACTGTAAGAAACTGCCAAGAGGACCTTAAAGAGTTTCCTTTTATTGTATTAAAACAACAATAGGTATCGACTTACCCACCATGATAATTGCTTCGTGCGGAGAAACAGGAATAGCCTATTTGTACACTGTAGCTCGAATAAGTGTCGTTGGAAGATAGCTATTCATCCATCTTCTTAGAAACGGAACACGATTTTCCCAGGATAATGCTGATATCACGCTGGTAGACGGAATCTCAAAGTTCCAAGAAATTTATATTGCTGATACTGGCATAGTTGGTAATCGATTAAGACCAATTAAATTCATTGCCCCTTAAAAGCAACCGGTAACAGAACGTTGATTGGGATCGATTTTCTCGAAGAAAATGGAATAGTGTTAGGCCAACGATTATGGTACCTTTAAGATGAGAACAACAAAGTATACGACTTCTATGACACCTCGCACACAAAGATAGTCAGAAAATATATATAAAATTATTTACTTTAAGATACTGCTATCATTGCCAATATTAAAAATTCGTTCCTTTTTCTCAACTCGCTAAGACACCTACACTTGATGCCATCAACAGATCGCTAATACCAAAACCAAAATACCATTAACAGTGAAACTTCTGCTTTTCTCACGTGGTTTTATTACATCAAAACGATCTCTACTATTGCTGCAACACCGCTACCAGAGGAACATATTGGACCTGACCCACCTCTTACCACATTCCATTCAGCAAATTTTCCAAAGCTCACTTAGTAACGATGTACTTCATCACCTGAAGGGAAGCGAGACAAAGAAAACCTCTTTCCAGCTTAAATAAGCAAAACAAGAAGAATTCAAACTAGAACCTTTCTTCATATTGACTATGAAGCAGTCGAACTAAGTCCCAAAAATAGAGATCGCTCGAACCAATTGCTCACTGAAGAAGAACGTGCGTTCGACGCTCCATTCGAACGTACACCATTCGCAACTCAAAGTATCAATACTGGCGATCACAATCCAGTATCAACGACACCGTATCGACTTTCAGCCCTAGTAGAGCTCAGTTACAAACAGAACAGGCAAAGATGTTGAAAAATGACATCATTGATGAATGCGAATCCTAAAAAAAAGACGGAGGCATACGAGTCTGCATTGACTATAGGCAATTTAACAAAATAACTATGCCTGATCGATACTCATTGCCAAGGATTAATGACCTTTTTCGTGCTGCAAAGAGAACCCAATGCAAAACAACACTAGACTTACAATTAGGATACTATCAAATCAAGATCAAAAGACAAGACACGGATAAGGCTGCATTTATCGCGCCATCTGGTAAGTTTCGTTTTAAACGCATGCCTTACAGTTTCCGAAACGCTCCTACGAAAGGCTCATCGACATATTCCGAAATGGACTTGTAGGTATGCTTCTTCTGACGTACCTCGATCCCCTCATAGTGTGCTCTGAATGTTTTGAGGAACACATTGCCGATCTAAAACAAATATTTGAACACCTAAAATTGTTAGACCCAGAGAAAACTGCTGCAATTTTAAATCTAAACAAGTCTTGTCATTTCTGCAAACCTGTTCATGGTATCGGTGTTGCATAAAAAATGTAGCTGACGTATCTAAACCTTATGAAGAAAAAGTATTTGTGGTAGATGAACATACTATTGAATATGCGTGTATGGTATGGCGTGTACCTTTCTCTGAGATTCTGTTCTGCAGAGATTTATTATGATTTTGAAATCTTGAATCCCTTGTTCTCAACACATAATATGGTAAAAAGTCTCGCGTTTGACAGGCTTTCTTCCAACTTACGAGAAACTATGTCACAACGCACGACTTCAAAAGTTGTAACAATGTGAGAGGAGGAATATGACCGAAGAATCTACTGTTCCCTCGAATTCGTAGGGCACAATTTAGCAGTAATAATAAGAGTAGAAATGTTCGCTTTTTAGTTGATTGGTAAGTTTAGGAAACACAAATTTAATGTGGATTCACGTTCTGGTTTTTCAAAACAGAATATAAACGTCAACTTACGTGTTTTAGAACCTTTTTAAATTTATTTTAAGCAAAAAACATTTTTCTTCAGTCAAGTCAAAATGAATGAACTCATTTCAAACACAAGGGCTGACCCTGTTGTTAAAATCGGAATAGTCCAAGAGAAAATCCAATCCATAAAAGTATCAGCTGGAAGTGAGCCATCAAACGCGCCACCAAAGTAGAGAGTTGTTCTACTTCGAGATTGAGGTCGGGCTTACGATATTTACGATCAATTACCAACCAAACGTGCGAGGTCACATTTAGTGTAACCATTCATTGTTTCTACGTATGGTGTTTTTTCTTTTATGAGTCACCGAAACATAAGAATAAAAATTAAATTCAAAATAGTTAAATTCATCTGGAAAACTTCAATGTTCCTACTTAACAATCCTTACATGCTAGATATCACCATAAGAATCGATTTTTTTATGGATGCATATGAAAATGTATATCCTTATTGAACCGATTTTATTGGTCTGAAACGCAAAACAATATAAATCTACATAGATATGAAGGATTTTTTGTGCCTGTGCGATACACTATGGGACGATAAAGTTTTTTTTATCCTGAAGAGTGTGACAATAGCACGTATTTTTATTGAACATTTCAAACAGCGCTATGATGGCAACGGCCGCCGCTTCCCAAAAAAAAGGAATAAACTATTGGAATATGAAACGAATCAGGCGAAAGTCGAGTTGCTTTTTTCTAAAAAAAAAAAGTTCAATGGCCTGTCCTCTTTGCATCGTTGTTAAGGAGGGTGGATGAAAAAACATTTATGTAATTGTATGTTCATATGTATATTTTATTTAATTATTTTATCAGATTAAAATTATGTTTGCGAAATTTCTTAGTTAAGTTTAGTTTATACTAAGAAAGAAATACAAAATTGTTAATTCCGAAAATATGTCTTATACATACATAGCATGTATCTACTTGCACACAAATGCACAAAAGCATATTATGTACATTAATTACTAATGGACTTTTATTGTAATGATGGTTAGCTGGTATATAAACATATGTAAAAATGATTTTCGAACTGAGTTCTGTAATAACGTTTTCGAAAAATTAGTTGAATTAAATCTGTTCTTAAGAAAAATTTATTCTTTATAACATAGGTATATAGAACTCCAATCAGATTTGATGATCTAAAGTTATTACATTTTCATATGTTAAAGAACTAATTATTTATTTTTTATAAACAAATATTCTTTTTTATTTTGTCACCTATTTTCCAATACTAAACGTTACAAAAAAAACATTTGTGGCTTGTTTAAAATTTTATACTTCATTTCTTATTTTATTAATTATAGAACATGACTATAAGTGGTATCGCCGGTAAATTAAAGGGGGAACTAGGTTAATTCGTGCGAAAAAAGGCATGACTTGATAATTTTTTGTGACGCCACATCTAAAATTTCTTTATTAAAACCAACAGTTCATTAAAGTAAGACATTTGAAGAATATCGTATAAAATTTTCACGAAGATATATTAAAAATCCTGACAATGACAGCAATTATTCGGACGTATCTCGTGAAAAAGTAGAATTGCGGTGACCCTCATAACTTGGTGCTGGATCATCTGAAGTCAAAAAAAAGCTAATTCGTTAGATAATAGTCTTTCACTTTTTTGGGACACTTTGGATGGAAAAACGCGATTTTTTGCGAAAAAATCGGCTTATTTGTTGTAAAATAAAAATTATAAGTAAATTTGAAAATATGGTATAGAAAAAGTGTTCAAAATTTCAAAAGGATCGGTGTAGTAGTTTTGAAGTTATAAAGGACACCGACTTTGAAAACGTGAGTTGTGGGAAAAACGCTTAAAAGTTTTGAACACTAAAAAATCTGGTATAAAACGCTCATCCGACAGGTCTCGTAACTCGTAACTCGTAACTTCGTCAATTTCAATTTTAATCGACTTGAAAATTTGACATAATATTATTAATATACAGCACAGTGTTTTTTTAAATATTACTCGTCTTTAAAATTATGAAAAAGTGCTCACACAAATTTGAAAAAAAACAACAAAGATTGAAATTTTAAACGTTCAAGAGACAATACTATATATTTGCATGCAAAAATGTGATCAAGAATTATTTCACATCTTGCAAGTTAAAACATAATTTGTTAAACATGCATATATTAACAGTGTGGAGCAAAACTGTCCGGATACTTTCCATATCCATAGAAAATAATTCTATGTCAGGCACTGCCGCAAAAATTACAACGGGTCGTGAACGAGCCGAGGATGAATCTGGCAATAACTCCACACTTCAATTACAAAATTGAAAACGCTCGCAACTCTAAAAGATCATTTTTTAACGAGAAAAATCAAAAATCAAATAGAAAATTAACTTGACCTTCTATAGATTGATTCAGTCAACATCCCTCACCCATAGACGTGATAACCAAGATACCTGAGGCCGAAAAAACAACGAGTAAACTGGTTGTGGACTCAAAGGTAAGACATGGGGAATTTCACAAACGACACCATATAGAATGCACAGATTATAGCCCGAGCGAATGAAAGGTGCATGTCCAAGCACAGACTGCAGCATAAAAATAACCATACACAAAAGCAACAAATGGAGAATAACGTGAAGCAGAAAGAGCAACGACAAAAAAAAGTATATTCGAAATGAAAAGTGCCACCAGATTCTAGGCGGGAGTTTTTCTCGGACATGGCAAAAAGTGAAAACCTACAAAGAATGTTTCCTACTTGTCTTCAAATCCATCTCAGTTGCGAAAGAGATTCTTTAAGAATCGAAATCGATGACCTCGACATTATTTGGCTGAATTCATAAGTTCTCGAATACATTAGCGACAGTTCTGCAAACGTAATTGTGAATGCTTGACAAATTGCGGAGCGTTGTTCAAATTCTGACTTCAGTAAGTATGCGTGAAATATATTAATTTTAATATCATACAGGCCTGCTTTTATTTACTCTTTGCTTCCTTCCCTCGGATACTGTTTTGTCAAAATGCCCAAAAATAATTTGTTTACCATTTTTCAACCTGGAGCTTGCGGACTTTTAGCTTCCCGTCTGGAAGTTCTTGTAATAGGTCCGATTGTCGGATATCATAATTATGCCATATGTCCGCAATTCGAGGTACCACGACGCGGATTTAAATGTTCCTAGAAGTACGTTTGTGAGTGTGTTTGTCTATTACACCTTAAGAAAAGATAAAGCAACCGAATCCTTCGTTAAATTTGAGTTTGTTTGGAGATTTAAATTTGATACCAAAAATACCTGAAATGAATAGACAATTTCACTTGTTCTATTTTAATTCAATTAGTTCTCAAATGAAAAGTATCAAAATCTATATAATTTAGAATTTTAGAGTGTTTTTTTTTAATATAAACAAACTAGCGGACCCGACAAACGTTGTCCTGTCCGAACATTGGCTTGAGTTCAATAAACATTATCATCATATCCGGACTAAAAAGATAAATTCGTGAGACAGACAGACGGACAGCGGAGCCTTAGTGATAGGGTGCCGTTGGAACCCTTCGTGTACGGTACCCTAAAAACCGATCACCAAATTTGTGTCTTCGGAATCTTTACTTTCACGGAATGGACAGAATTTTAGTAAATTTCTTTAAACTGATGTATTCGACATCGTTGGAATGACGTTTCGTGATTTATTTCGTAATGCTTTGAAAAATACAAACATAAATAATTGACAAAAGCACCAAATTTTGTTTTGAATAGAAAACCATGAAACTTAATTATTGATTTTGTTTCAAAATGCCCTCTGGTAATGATATTTATACACGAACCCGGCTTGAATATACATATTATATACCTTACATTTAAATTTTGTTTTGATCTCCTGACATAGATTTTCTCTTGCGCACAAATTTTTTCGTCTGCCATGAACTTTCAAGCTTAACCCCACTTGCAGCACCAAACATTTTTATTCATATAAAAATGAGAATTTTATGATATTTTGCTCCTGTCGCTGTTGCGTGTGTACGAGTATTTTGCTGTATCTTGATGTGCATACGAATATCGTGCTCTTGTTCACAGTCAAAGCGAATTTCCATACAAATGGCCACCTGATTCTTGAATGAAATACAGAAACTTACCGTCAGAAAGAAATCCTTTTGCTGATTCCCCTTGGAAGACGAAAAACATGCATATTCCCTTCTTACCATGTGCATATTTGGATTTTTTTTTCTCGTCGAAATTCGAATAGAGCTGTAAGGAATCGGTACTACAGACGGATACTGGAAGCACTTATACTTAAGTGTTCCATAAAATATACAAATAAATAAGCTGGGGATTCTTCTTGAGATCCTTAGAAAAGCGGAGAAGTTTTTACGGTATTCCTTTAAAGATTTTTCTGGCGTCCCGGTGTCCTTGTTACTTGAAAGCTAACGTAGAAATTTAGAAATATTTATTTTTATTTCTTTCGAAAACGGCAATCTGTGGTTGTTGGAGTAGGTGCTTGTGTGAAGTGTGTATCCGCAGGACATTTAAAAGATTTTATTGTCCTGCATTTACATTGTATTACCATTTGAATGTTTCATACACTCGGTATCAATATTTTAGGTTTTGTATCATTTATTGCTATTATGAAAAGGGAAGTTTTTGGTGGTTCTTCATGTTTTTTTTTTTCTTTAATTTATTCACGGCAGAGCGAGTTGGATATACTCGTATGGCCTTTTAAGTTTTTCTCATGTGGTCTTTTCGTAGAATATGCTTTTCTTTGGGTCATTTTTTCTTCAACTATTTGTTTCTGTGATGAAAAACGTATATAAAGAGAATCAACTAAAATCTTTAGCTTTAACTTATAAACTTTTATGTAAGCTCATTGCTTTATACAGAAATTCGTGAGCATTTGTGGTATTGAGAGCACGGCTAACTTGGCTGTAAACTTGTGTTTGTCACTCATTGGCTTCGTATATATTTTCCAAGTTTGCACCGAGGTGTTTTACTCTTCAGTTATTGAAATTCGTCAGTACGAGCTGATATGCAAATGCAATGTTGAAATAGATTCTGAGATAGGACATAAGTCTGTTTCAAACAGTAAGTATCAATTATTACATTTATAGTACGTAAATACTTTTCATTGAAGCGTTTCCTCCTTGATGACCTTGACGACAGATTTTTACCTTCGTAGATCGACATCGTTGTACAGCTCGTTAAAAGCCTTCTTTCGCCCTCCTCGCAGATGGGACCGTTTATACGATTTGCTTTCAAATATCTTCAAAAAGCGTTCTGCTTTCTTGAGTTTGACTCCATGGAAAAGAACTGGCAGGGTGAGGTTTTCCGTATGATTTCGCATGATGTCGATTCAGGAGTTGAGTTGATCCTAGTAGCATCGATAGCATAAGGTCTCGCCGTTTGTGGGATTGATAACTGTCACGAAAAAAATAAACTCCTTTACCACATCAATAGTACAGCCGTCGATTGTGATGATTTGTCACAGCTTGGCTTTGCTTAATCGTAATAAGTATTTGTTTTTACCATATTCGTTCTCCAACAGATTAAAAGATTTCAAACAGTCATTGCTTCCATGTTGACACATTGCTGAATCAGTTTCTTCCGGGATTCGTCAAATCGGTCATCGCTTTGTACGGCAAGTGAGATGAATGCTTTGAAGTCCAAGATTTTGCGAAGTGTAAAAATCTGGTCCTTTTTTATTTGTATTAGCCAAAATCAAAATTTAATTTTCGATGTGATGTTTTCTTGACATTGTCCAGCCGGATGTCGACTTATATTCATCTTAGAACATCGCTGGATAGCCACCTAAGCAGCTGTTATATGGTGAATCACAATCGCGAAAGACATCCAACAAGCAAGCAAGCTCACCAGCAATGAGAAGACATTACCGCATGGAAACACTTCTTTACGAAAAAGGGCAACGATTTAATATAAGGATGCTAGGGGAGCGGGGGGCAAGTTGTAACAGGGGCAAGTAGTAACAAGCCTTTTTTACCTACATAATAAAAGAACATGCGCTTGATTTTCAACCTAACCTACTACATAATACCCGTTCTATGATATAAGCGCGATCAGTACCCCTCCGGACGGCCCAGGAAGCGGTGTTGTGCAGGCGCTCCGATAAAGCCAGTTAATGGACTTTTTTTTGTTTATTCAAAATTGATTATCGTAGATTTCAAATTGTTTAGCAGTTGTTGATTTATACAAATACACTTAGTGTTTGTTTACTTTGATTATATTAAGTGTAATTTCATGCCAAGTAAGTGACTTTTGTTTTAATAGATGTTATTTTAAAAAACCTCGCAGTGGGGCATGTTGTAACACTTTTACGGGGCAAGTTGTAACTTATTACTTGTAAGTTATTTATAAGTTCTGTGTCCTCACAGACACGCCAGAGAAGAACGAATTACAATAAGAACATGAAGGAAAGTTAAATAAGACAAAGAAAACACGACAGATTAAGAAAGGTAAAGGAAAGGGCAAAAGAACGATGACAAAAGATCGAGAGGAAAAAGATAAGATAAAGATAGTTAAAAGACAAGGGATAGAAAAAGTCAAAAAGAAAGTTTTAAATTCTTCATATTTTACCCACGTCAATCAAAAGACTGTTTACTGAAGAAATTGAGATTTTGTTATCGTAAATGGCTATGTTCCTTTGTAGTTTAAGAAAGACCTCGTTTTTGTTAATATTGGATTATTTTTCTATTACATTAAGAATAAAACTTAAAAGTCTAAGTTTTCGATAACGTGCCTAAGGTTTAAAATACTAAATGAATCAAAAGTCTGATTACTGAACTAGTTAAGATTATAAATAGCTGTAAGCCTTAAATGCCTTAATAGTTTAAGTAAAGAAAGAACATGTTATTTGTTTATTTTTGAATATTTTCTGTTAGATTAAAAATTTAACTTAAAAGTCTTAACCTGTTTTAGCGTTTGTAAAGTTTCTTATGCTAAATATGCCAAATAAATCTTTATAAAATATAAAGCTGGTTTTCAATTCCTAATGTTACAATTTGCCCCAAGCCTGTTACAACTAGCCCCAATCACGGGGTAAGTTGTAACATTCGTCACTTTCTTTTTAAAGCCGTTTCTACAAAAAATCGTTACAGATTTGAGCAAAAGTTTATATGGAATCGATAGTTGAATAGCTGTTAATTGGAATAGTACTGCTAGATTTCATAAATACCAGAAAAGTAAGCTTCCATAGCCAAGAAGCGATTAATTGTTACAACTAGCCCCCCGCTCCCCTACTATTATCTAATTATTCTCTAAGCACTAAGGGGCCGCTTAATAAAATGAAGCTAACACAACAAAAGGCGAACATACACGCCGACCCACGAATTATATGGGTTTAATTATAAACACAAGAAAGCGTTTTCTTTAACTTTTTTAATTCAATAACTTTATTTTCTTAATAATTTGTTATTATTGTTGTTTACCTATAACAAGATAACACATAAGACAGATAACAGATAAGATCTTTAGCCCAAGCCGCCACAGCAACGGGACTGACACACTTATTATTTGCACGGGCAAAAACTTTCTCTGTAATGTTTCGTTAGGTTGTCAATGCAGGTAAGGAACATAGTGTTCTTGTTATAAAACCAAATCGATATATTCACAGTTTCATTTGGTTAAATTGGGGTCTCAGAATCCATAAATCCCTGAATAGAACTTTTGTTTTAGCTCTAAATTTGTTTCGTCGATACCTCGATGGTTTGTATAGAAATGCGCCTTTTCAACTTATTCTATTAGCTCTTCATTGCATATAATATCTGAAATTGATTTTGCACATCTTATTATTTTCGTATTTAGAAACATTTTTGCCGATCGTCTATTGATTTTGATGATATTTCATCGCATTTAAAAAAAAGCTCCCAACGTTCCTTTTATTGACAGAGGACCTTTTATAATGTAACAAGGTCTTCACAATACTCGGATAGAAATAAATGTGAGCCCCCTTTCCTTTTGGTATATGAGTTTACTAGTGTACGAATTTGATTTAGATTTTTCCAATACTATTTGATGTTTGCATATATTTATGGGCTTTTCCGTGATATAAATGTGATCATCAAGATTGCCAAAGGAAACTTATCTTCTGTGGTCGCCTCATTCAGCTTCCTATAATCTTTGACTATGCGCCATTTTTGCTGTCCTGGTGCATAGGTGCATTATAAGGACTGGTCGACTTCACAATAATACCAGAGCTAATTGTGCTTTAAATCTGTACACTAAACTCATTTTGTAGTGACTCTGGATACCTATGATATATCCCTGCGAATATGTGGCGATTGTATGTTTAGTAGGAATTTTATGGTTGGACTTAAAAAGAAAGAAAACGATTCATCTTTGTTTGAATTGTCTTGTTGAAGTCTTTCTATTATTTTACTTATATCTGGTTCAAGAATTTAATATCAATAATATCTATACGATTTGATTTAATTCATTGATTTTGGTTTAAATGAATTGATATGAAGATTCGTCAAATATAAAGGCAACGCTCTCAAATTCTTAATTTCCCAAACCAATCTTTGCTTGCAAAGGCATTAAAATATTGTTGCCAATTGTATTGCAATCGAAATTCGTAGTCCAATTTGTTTCAAGCATTTCAAATATCCTGAATGGTCTATTGAATTTATCTAACAAATGTAAATTAATTTTCGCAGGCTTTACAAGATCTCTTCTGGATTAAAGACGTACTTACTTCGGAATCTATTTGTAGTTTTGGAGGACGTGAAATGATTTTGACGACTATACAGGGAAGTGTTTGAAGTTGCCTGACAGAAAAGTTTGAAACTCAGATTCCTGGTGATTTTTTGTGAGACTAGAATCAGGTGAAATTGGAACTTGAAAGTGATCAATTTCCATTGTTTGCTGATTTGTTTGAAAGGATATTGTCTTATATTGTTTGTAGAATTTTCACTTTTTCGACCTGAATTATCAAAACTGCGTGTTTGGATAGCTTGCAGCTGGATTTTGAAAATTGTTGTTTTGAAATTGCTGTGGATCATTGCTGCGAAAATTTGAAAATCGTGGGTCCTGAAAATAACCAACATTTCTATAATTGTGCGTATTCTGTCGTGGATTCAGATTCTTGCATAACCTTCTTTTATATTAAGGTTGTTGAGTAAACAAATTGAATGTTCAACAGAATCAATTTTTTATTTGATAGACTATTGACTCCAAGCTTTCCGTTATTGAACAGTTTCCTTGACTAAACTTCAGTTCTAGAAGATGTATTATTATTATTAAATAAAACAATATTCGCTTTGCTTTTCATTTTTTGCCTTATTTTGAAATCTACAAGTGTTTTAGACACTTTATTTAAACTACTTCAAAATTCATATATAAAATCTATTTGTTTGATAAACACACCCAATTCTTCAGGTAATCCAGGAAACTTGGATTAATCTTTGATTTCACCTAAAAGTGATGGTGAATTGGCCATACATGGGTTCTTATCTTCTGGTATCGTTCAACTTTAGCTATATCTTCTTCGAATGTTCCGGTTTTATTTCTTGTTTTGTAGCTCTCTGTATGCTCTGCTCAATACGGATTATTTGCGATGCACTCAAATTAAGAAATATTTTCTTATTGTTTTTGTTCCCTGAATACTGTTAAATTTTTTCTGCTTTAAGGAATTGTAATTGGACACTGGCAAATATGATGATTTCTTTTAGAACATTTGCAATACATAAAATATTTTGTGCATGGTTTATATGTGTTCCCAAGTGTAAAATCTCGTTCAGATTGCTTTGTGGCTTTCACCGACTGCGCCAATTATATGTGTTTAATTAAAAACACAGAAAAATACTTTCTCTAATTTTTTTCTGTTTAATTAACTTTATTTTCTCAATAATTTATCGATATCATAGATCTAACCTGCGGGTTTGATGAACGACAAAAGACTAAATCTAGATGACAATATTTGTTGTTTTACAAAAACAAGATAACACATGAGAACTCTAGTCCAAACCGCCACAGTAACGGGAAGGCTTCAGCTCAACGTGATCCCAAATCTTTTATGTTATCTCCAACTTTATGTTCTCCGAAGATGAAAAAGAAGAGAACACATTGAAGGCTTATCAGCGTGAACTGGTCACCAAGTTCGTGAGAAAAAAAAACAACAGTGTCTTCCCTCCAAGCTAGTGAAATATATCTTATTTTAGACATTGCTTAAAAATGTCTCTAAATCTTTTCATGATTCATGCCATCCTGATCTGGACGGATTTGTATCGCGAGAATGAACAAATGGCCCACCGTTTGCTGACAAAGTTAGTTTAAATTTGGTAAATAAAGCTTACTGGAGTTTGTCCGGCGGCCTTTATGGGTGATACGAACAGGAACATCACCCTTTAGCTTGATTCTGTCTGCCCGACAATTCGGAAAAGCATAAGTAATTTCCAATTCAATAATCTGACTGCGAATCAGGTATTCCCTTGACGTTTCAGGATATTAAGTGCTTCTGTTGCGTACACTTTAGTACTGCGAAGCCGCACTTCCTGGATGTATCAAAACAACTTGATTATCATCATACCGGTTGTTTTTAATTTAAGATGTTTGTTGTTGGTTAGCCGACTATTTGGTTGATGGCACGTTTGATTGGGAAGTCGGCTCGGGCTCCGATGTGAATCTAAAATCTATTGCATTACTTAGGGACAGCGGATCATATTGTTGTACGGATTGTACACTGGATGTTCGTATCGGAAATACCGTCTAGGAATTGTTGCAGGCACAGACTATCAATCACATCGATGTTCTTTTTGGAATAAGCAAGTCTGGCAAACCGTTGACGCTGAACTCGGCTTGCCAGTTGTTTTGAGCATGTGACCAAAATAACGCTTCAGTGTTAGTATCAATTTTTCGAAGTTTCTCCCAAGTCTTCATCTAGTGGATAAATATAGACAAGTGCATTGCCTTACCAACCGTTCGCCCTCGTGACGACAGACAAGTAAGTTGGTATCGTTGGGCGAATATGGTTCCACTCAAACAGATGTTTCTAATTATGTGCTTCCATTACTTGAATAAATTCATTGATACGAGTTCCTAGGTAGTGGGTTGTGGTAGTGTGAAAATGTATTGGCTTGGTGGCTGCATAACGGGGTTGCGCTCGTGCGATATACATTTTCGTGAATAATTATTGACTCCACACTTGACACCAAATATTACCTTATCTTTCTTCAGCCGAAAAAAAAATAAAAGGAACTTAAAAATTCTTAATTCTTTATTAATCAAATTTCTTCCACTCTTTTTAGATCTTTTTTCGACCGCTCCTTTTTCTTCTCACACTCTCGGTCTTGCTCCTTGCCTTCTTTCTGCTTTGTCGCTAAATATATGAGCTCTTTACAATATGTTGGTATGCGACATTGCTTGATGACTATCAATCAACAGTTTTTACATTCATAAGAAATAGTAAAAAAATTGGATAATTATCAATCCACATTAGCCTACTTGAACAATTCCAGAAATATCCCTCCTGATGTAAATATGCATTTCCTATTTTTAATGTTAGAGCTCCATTTTTCCTGACAAATTTTTGGACGAAAAATCAGTGATGCCTGAAGACGTTAAAAGTCATCTAGCGTGATGCAGTCATGCCTTGCAGCCTTTTCGAACTTTTTATGCGAAAAAGCTGAACCTGGTCAAGATGTGGTTGAAGCTCAGCGATACTATTTCCCTCACAGCAAACAAAACGGCGCCATGAAGCAAGAAAATTGTGATTTGTGAGCAATTTACCTCTCGTTTCACCATTTGCTTTATTAAAAAGTATGACCAAAAAGATTAGACAAAGAATATCAAAGAACTATCAAAGTCTGAATGTGCCGATCAGTAACCCTTTGGTAACACGCTTCTTAAGAAGTTCATGCCAACCAAATCTACCCAACATAATCTTGTTTGACGTACCAATTAATTTGGTTTGATACTTCCGAGTATCACCTTCTGTTGTTAAAGGATGCAAACTTTTGAAAAGAGATCAAATCTCACATCCACTCACAATTTTTTTTTTGCTATGCACGAGTTCCATCTAAATAACTTCTACCTGCTTTTCGTTACTTTTCTTCATTCTTTCAAATTGAAGTCGTTTCTTTGTATTCAGAGAACTGAAGTAAATGAAAAGTAACAAAAATCCTTCGAGACACAAAAACCTCTTTCAATTATATCACTGATTTGGTAAAAGAATATGTCCCCAGTTACATTTGTCCTACAATTCGGTTTCATAGAACCTTGCTCAAGACATAGTGTCACAGATGTTTCACAAATGCAATGAAACGGAAAAAAGGAAACCCGACCTCTAACAAACGCAAAATCAAATCAATTTGATGTTCTTTGTTGATGTCATTGTCCTTCGCTCAATTTTACCTTCTGTCCTGTCTATCCAGCTAGATATTTAGTTCAAGTGATTCTCAGTGTTAAAAACAAAAAATTCAATCACTAAAGGATACAAATCAAAATAGCAAAAATAAAACGAAACAAAGTAAAACAACAATGGAAAGTGAAAGGTATGAAAGGACATCATTTAATTTCCATTTACTTATTGACTCCCCCAGTTTGAATTTCACATTCTTGCGATGTTTGGGATACTTTATGGAGACCCTTTAGTGGTTTGTGTGAGCTACATGCTTGAAAATTCGTGTCATGCTTCTGGAAGCAATTTATTAAAGATGAACACAGTTTAATGAGGAAGGATATAAAATTAAAAAATGTGGGTAAAAATCAAATGTGCGAAACCCATTTTTCTTTAGGAGTGTAATATATTTTTAAGTATTTAACTTAAAGAACAAGAAAATTATAGCCTCAAGTTCTGCCTAAGGAGTCGCTCAATAAAACAACACAAATATGCAAATAATTATATATTTTGTGGGCCCCGTCTCAAACATTAAATTTCGAGTCAAGTAAGAATGAAATGATTGACTTAATTTCAAACACATGTTAAGGAACGAATGCTAATTTGAATTTGTGTCAATTTAAAAGAAAGTTTATGTTTCGTATATTATTGTTATCCTCTCTCATTTTGATAGCCCTCGTGTACGGTGTCTTAGATCGAGAGTTAATCTCGTCTGTATTTTCTTGAACATGTATTTTCTATTCAATTCAATTCAATTCAATTCAATTTTTTCTTTATTCGCACTTAAAATATCATTGACAAAATTCATAGCTTAACAAACAATATACTAGATGAGAATAGATAGTGGCATCTGTTAACAATGTGTTGCTTGAGATGATGCCACATTTAAGTGTAATTTCATTTGTGAGGTGAATACAGAAGGATGAAAGGGAACAAAAAATAAGTAAAATAAAGTATATGTAAAAAGACTATAAAGAGACTAAAAGAAATTCAAATTATTATACTTAAGATTACCTGAACTTAATTTACAAATTGTAATTCAAATATAAAAAACTGATTAGGAGAAATATCTCTAGCTTAACAATTAATTTCAAATATTCTATTTCTTTTATTTAATGTTAAATCACATAGCGAAGCAGATTTTCTAATTATAGGTGCACAGATTTCTTATGCGTCGAAATTCAATTAGAGAATTGAAAAGTTTACGTGAGACAATGTTATAAAAGTTTCTATAGCTTGTTGTGTTGAAGGATGGAATATTTACAACGGACATGGAGTTACTTCGAAAGTCCCTTGCATAAGAAATAGGGCTCTTTTCTTTTAAGACTTTGAAGTAATATAAATGTCGCAGTGGAAGAATTTTTAAGTTTCTAAAAAAATCTATTGTATGAGCATATCGATAAGTCTTACAAATTTTTCTGATTACGGATTTTTGGATTGCTGAGAGTGGTTGGAGCCTATTTAAATGAGCACCACCCCAGCAGCAGAGACCGTACTGTAGCTTTGATTGAAAGAAGCCATAATAAACTGTCTTTACCAGATTTACAGAACAATATTTGTGCAGCCTGTAAAAGCAACGAGTAGTTTTGAGCAGATATTGCTTTAAGTTTAAAATATGTGCGGACCATTTCATATTTCGGTCTATTATAACACCGAGGTATTTAAACTTATTAACACATTCGATATTAAAACAGCTGTCACTGCAGGTGGCGTTACTATTGAAAAATTGAACGCGATGTGCACTGCATTGACTATTAATGAGCATAAAATTCTAACAGTCAAATGAATGAAATTTTATATCCAAGTATGGATTCTCGGCGCCCACTAGGTTAAAAAACATTATTTTAGTCTTATTACTAACACAATTTTCGTGTTCGGAAAACCAACATCTTAACAAGTGAACATCATGATTTAACTCTGCAATAAGATTCAATTTACTATCAGAGCAGAAGGCAATCCCAAGGTCATCTGCAAAAGCTTTAATCCTACCAAAAATGGAAGCTTAAACAGCGAGTTGATAAATATGAGGAATAAAATGGGACCAAGAACGGAACCCTAGGGAACACTAATGTTACTTGTTGTTGGTCTACTAAAACTGCTACCAACCCTCACATACTGTTTCCTGTTTTTAAGGTAAGACTCAAACCATTTGTACATGAACCCTCTGAAGCCCACTTTTTGCAATGAATTCAAACGAATTTTGTGACTGACCATGTCAAAGGTTTTCATTATGTCAACAAATAGGCCAGTACAACAGTTTTTGTTACCTAGACCTTTTTGCAGAATGCAACAAAAATCCAATAACGCGTCTTCAGTTGAAAGACCAGTTCTGACTCCAAATTGCAAAGTACTAAAAAAATTAATTTTGTTTAAATATGAAAGCATTCTATTTTTTTGACATTTTCAAAAACTTTAGAAATTGGTGACAACAATGAAATTGGCCTGTAGTTTGAAATGTCAGATTTTATTTTTTTTTTTATGCAGAGGGATTACCAAGCCACATTTCAGGTCATCTGGAAAAGTTCCAGATACTCGAATTGAAGAGAAAAGCCAAGACATCAACTAACGTGGGACCAATACGTTTGAGCAATGAATTTGAAAAGCCATCAATTCCTTTCGAATTTGTGTTTTCAAGGGAGTTGATGGGTTTCAACTATTCAAGGCCCGTAATTGTTTCAAAGAAGAAGCTGTCTCTATAGTTTTCTTGAATAGCAGATTCACTCGGACATTTACAGGTATTATGGTTGCTGAAATTGGAATCCTGCCCAATGGAAGCAAAATGGCTGCTAAATTTATTGGCTACTACTGCTGGATCTGAAATATTCGAAATTTCATCTTTTAAGGGCTCTTCTGCGATTCAGAATACTATTAATCACAATCCACTCTTTTTTGAGATTTCCCTTTGCTGAATTTATTCTCGAATAGTAATATCTATCTTTAGCGCTGCGAATTTCACAATTTACTTTTTTCGAGAAACGAATGAAGCGGTTTTTTAAATGTTATTCGATGGATGTCTCCGACACTTTTTGCTTAACTTATGTTTCAACTTAATTCTTTTAACTAAGGCATATGAAATCCAAGGCTTCAGATTTCTTTCAGTTTTGTTTTTACTACATTCTGGCTAGAGGCTATAAGATGATTCTTTAGAATCGGCAGAAATCTGTTATACGAAGCATAACATCGTGGCTCAGTATAAACACTGTCTCAGTTTTCTAAGCATAGTTTACTGACCAGAAGGCGAAAATTTATTTTGGTTAAGTTGATCTGAGCATTTTCACCTGGCTCTCCATGATTAAAACTTTCCAAATATAGACCCGTCATACAGTGATCGGATATTTGTCAAAATTTATCCCTGCAACCATATCTAAAGGAACATTTTCAAATCTAGCTAAGAGGTGATCAAGGCAGGTACATGCAATTGGTCTAGTATGCTCGCCCTACTTTGCTTTTTATTTAAAGAAAATAATATAATTAAATTAAACAAATTGGAAAATAAAAGAACTTTTAATTTATTTGGCAGCATTAACCTTTGAATCTAGCCTCTCAAAATATTTAAAATTTTTCGGACCTTAACTTAAAAAATTAAAAAAATGATTTGGGTGCGAATACCATAAACTCCCCTTCTCAAGATACAAAAAAAAAATATAGGGGTATTTAATTAACCCCCAACATCAACTTCACTCTGGGTTATGAAAACATTATTCATTCCTTAAACAAATGCATTGCAGCAAAAAAAAAAAAAACAACATATACATTTAATTAGCTTGCCGGGAGCAATATATATTTGTTTTGATTTTAAAAAATTGCTCAAAATTTCGGTAATTATTTACTAACGAATGTATTATTTCATGTGAACAGGACAACAATTTGGAAATGGATTTTTAGTTTTACTATAGAAATTTTTTTTTTGTCATTTTTCAAGACCTTTAGTGGATAACTTAAAACAATTTTAAATTATATTTTCCTTTTTTTTAACATTGATAGCTAGTTGTGCTTTCTTGTCATTATTTTTTTTAGTTTCTAACTTCAAGTAGCGCTTAAGTCCATGTTGGACAAGGGCCTCAAAATACAAGCTACAAGCCGTCTATGCAGATAGGGAAATAGATCACACCTAGAATTACTATTATTATTATTATTATTATTATTATTATTATTATTATTATTTATTAAACTATACATAAATGTACAGGGGAATACTTACAAGCTAGTAGCTACCAGGGCTTTTAGCTGAATATGATAATTTTGTATGTAAAGAAAATTATGTTTATGATTCGCTGCTACAGGGGCGCTCAGAGGAAGGGAGAGCAGTAGTTCTGACTTCGTCCGACCGTCCCGGCAAAGGTTTTACATGGATATGGATAGGTTGAATATTTTTAAAATTTTAAAAACGTTCTCTTTGTGTTGTTCGGAAGGAACCAATAGGAGATTTTTTAAGTTATTATAAAATAGTTTGTTGCAAATTTCGTTGATTTTCGAACAGGCTGTAGTTAAATGATTGATGGAAAGCTGGAGGTTAAGTTGGCAAAGGTGGCATGTGGGTGAAGCATCTTTGTTAAGTAGGTGATTGTGGGTGAGCCGGGAGTGTAATCCTCAACCTGATGAAGCATGTATTCATGGTTGCAGTAGTAGAAGTAGGATAACTACCAGGACTTAGGTTTTGATTGATGGAGGAGTAGTGATGGTAGTATTGAGACCATTCCATCATTTGATTTGAGATTATTTTAGCTTCTCGATCTGCGTGTTCATTTCCCTTTACACCGATGTGACCGTGTACCCAGAGAATCTTAAGTCGGTGTCCAAGTTTGATGACGTTGTGTCTGATTTTGCTAATGAAGGTCGTCTGGTTGTTTACATTTTCGATGGCTTCTAAAGTTGAAAGACTGTAAGTGCATATCACAGTGTTATTCTGAGACTTATAAGCAGTTTGCGTGACTTTCAAAACTGCTAAAACTTCGGCAGAAAAGACTGAGAAAAATGACGGTAGTTTTTCTGCGGAAACGAGATTGTTGTTAGAGTGACTTCTTCTACTAATCGGCCTTTATTTGCAAAAAGGACGGGAATTTTGTGTTATTGTCTTTTGCATCAGCTTATTACTGGTAATATTGACTCAAAAGCACATTTTAAATAAGAAAATTTCAGAGTTAAATCATTCATTTCTAAAAACACAAAAATTATATCTGTCTTTATGTGGAACATTTTTTGTTTTTTAACTTTTTTATTTGTTTAAATTCAACTCCGTGTATTCGTGTACGGTGTTAAGCTATATTTGTATATGGCTTTTTTTACATACCATGAACACCACGCTGAATAATGACAAAATTCAATGCTTGTTTTACAAGCAGCACTGCAAGCGTTTAACAATCTGTGGAAAGCAATATCCTTTACCGGGCGTCCGCAAATAACGAGTTCTCTCGCCTTTTTTATCGTCGACCCTTGCACTTTCGCAGAGGACCTCCTATTTACGAGAATAGATTATCCTTATCTTGTTATCAGATTAAAGATTTCACTGATTGAATTTTAGTTTTATATATAACTGACACACCCAATTTTGCCAATGTTGTGAAAATACGGGTAGAAGGAGAAGTAGGTCAAGATTTGGCTAAATTTTCTTTTGGAAAAATGCAAAAAACATAATTAATGCAAGAAAGATATTATCTCTTTATCAACTGTGATTTAAGCTCTCAAGTTATTTTATATTTGTTAAAAAAAAACGTTCATTTAATATGTTTATACAGCACAATAATGGAAGTCATTCTGAATTCGAATTTTTAGAAACCGAAAATCGACGTGGAGTTGAAAAAGGACAATTAATTAAAAGGAACAAAAGTTTCATTAAATTAAATAAAACCACGAATTTAGGGTAAGGACGGAAATTAAGAAAAAGTCCAGCTAAGATCGGATTAGTATCTCAGTATCAATAAATGAGTCAACGGGACTCAACAAACGAACTTTACTTCAGTTTATGGAACGCCAATAGGATGGACGGAACGCAGGGATCACATTTCAACAATTCTTTTGAGTTAATTGTTCTCTTTTTATAGTTTTTTTTTCTTGAAGTCACCTTCGTGCCTTACCCTTATAACAGCCTTCCCCTCAGCAAGCTCGAGCGATACGGAAAGATGCTCTGATTGCTTAGTTGCTGTAGGCGCTATCTACCAAAACCACCGGTAGCGAGGGAAATCATCTATCTGACATAAGAATAAGAACACCAAGTCAGTGAGTTCATTTACGTATGTGGCTCGATGTGACCAGCCTCAAAGTTCCTGAGCATTGGAGCTTCTCCATAAGGGAAACCAAATCTTGATGGAGGCTTGTGTCGTAGAGATTGGGCTTATTACGAATTCCTCTCACATCTGATTTCAATAGTTATGAGAAATAGGATTGGAAGCTACCCTACATTGGTAGCATAAGTTGATGATCTCTCAGATTTAGCGGTTGAACCGAGTTTTAGATTCCGAAAAAAAAATCGGGCTGGAATATTGCGTTTTCGCTTTATTATTAAGGGAAACTTGATCTTTGACTAAAATTGTTTAAGCAAACCTTATGTGGGCTTCAAACTTTGTAGAAGGGTTTAGATTGTTGGCGTAGGACTGTCTTGCAGTAGCTCGTCCTCAGTGGCCAACAAGTTAGTGCCAGCCGAAGGAGGCTTATAAGTTAGAATAAAGACAAGGCTTTTTTCTATTTTTAAGATTCTATCACCTATCCGTGCGACTGAGAGTAAGTCTGAAAACTAAAAGCAATTATTTTCTTAACCTTAATTCTAAGTCACTAAGATTCTTCATTGCGCCACTGCATTGAACGCATATTTCGTTTTCCAAGATTGTCGATGGCAACGACGACTACTTGTAAGTTAGCTGATGGGGATAACGACCGCTTATAGGCTTCCCCACCGTTCATGAACAAACTGGGTCAGCGGTTGGTTGTCCTCTTGCCTAACTTCCGCTGGTCGTCGCTGGTAATGACGACTACTTGCAAAGTGGCTGACGAGGACCATGTTAACTTAAATAGAATTTTCGATCCATCACATTTATGTTCTTTTGTTATGCGGTTAAGTACCTCGCTCGATCAATGATGATTTCTGTAGGCACGATTTTTTCGGGGAAATATCAGGTCTACCCAATTCTGTATATTCGCAGCAGTCTTAATATTTTGCCATGCAATTAGTTTAACAAATGCTTTTGAACAAGTACTAAATAACAAACAGAATATTTTTGTTCGGCTGTAACACTGTGATTTACCACGAATATAACACGGTCGTTTACAAATTACTCAAAACAAATTGCCGTATCTTAAATAATACCCGTCAAATCATGTTATGCCGAGGATAAATTCATTACGTGAGTATAAGGTGAACATACAGGTTGTCCCTTCTGCAGCTGTAAACTGCTCGCGTCTCTATACCACCCTTAAGCTCATCACATTTTCTACTTTCACTCGCTTCGAATTTAATCTAATCCAAACCCAAAGCAAAATCTTAGAGACGCCTTTTTGAAAAAAAAGAAAGAAAGTCTTAATATATATAATTCATGGAGAGAGTTCCAACAACAACGGCGACAAATTTTTCTGTTGTGTCAACCTAAATCATCTCATTGGACCGGCCTTCCTCTAGCAGGGAATTGTCCTCTTTAAATCTTGGTGAAAAAATTTGAGTGCGTGACTGCATGCAGCATTCAAATTTACCATGTTACCCATAATCGTATGCGTGCTTGTATGTTTGTGTGTAAGCCATAATGTAATCTAGTTAACCAGATCCGTGTGTCACAGGACAACCGCGCGAACACATAACGTAATATCATAAATCCCTCCTAACTTGAACGCTTTGCTCCCAACGTGGAGTAAAATCATAAATTTTCAGAAACTGACAAACTTTTCATTTTACATCGAAACACAAAGCCGCATGTATCACGCCCCCAAAGAAGAATGGTACAAAAACAGGCTAAGTAGGACACAGGTAGGTAGCAGCCGTAGGGCTTTGTGTCTTTGCTTCCTGTATCTTAGTATATTCCTAACCTGCAATCAACCACTGCAAAATCAGTGGCATGGTAGATGGCAGAACCATAAGCCGAAGGAAGTATTCGCTTAAGAACAAGTCATCATCCCCCTTTAACACCCTTTAATGTTTCGAGCGTAAACATGCGAAGTGTATTACCTTAACCTGCTTTTGCGTAAGATATATGTATATACTACCCAAGCATACAATGGAAGGATTTAAGGTTCCGTGTACGAGTAGTATATGAAAATTATATGCCATAAATCTTAACCCTTGTTTTGTAGCATGAATGGTCTTTTATTAAAATGTTGGAAAAAAAATAAGGTAAAACTATGAAGATGCTTTTCGAAGTTTTCGCGCGAAATTAAACCGGTGGTTACGTGCGAAAAAGCGATGGAGCTCAAAACGTTTTTACATAATTGGTTTTTGTTGTCATATAAAAGTATATTAACTTTTTCCAAAGTAGAAAACATTCTCTGAATACCACCAAACATATAGAGTAGATCTTTGACATCGCATTCTTTAATTCGTTGAACCAAACAAGCTGCATAAACAATGGTATAGTATGCTTCCAACGCGATTCTTGCTTACGCGATTATTGCTTAAAAAAAAGTCAAAATCGAAAATACATTCCAACACCTGTCTAGTTTATGTTGGTCATATTTTAACAAATTATGTGTAAACCTTAATATATTTCTTTTCATAGATATTTTTGAGCTCTACAACTTTTCTTACGAAAGCAATTAAATACATCTAACCGTGTTCATAAAAAACTCATTCGATCGACCGTTTTTGTCTACTTTAGTTGCAAAATTGGTCGCAATAAGAGGCCCTTCTATTTAAACGGGATAATGAATAGTTTATATCCATCCTGCATGCTTAGCATTGGTGAAAGTATTTATGAATACCTATGAGTTTATATGAATTTATATGAGTTTATATAAACAGACAAAATTACAAACTTTAAAATGTAAATGTATCATGGTAAAAATTATTATTAATCTTATTAAGTTTTTGAAGAAATTTAAAATTTAAATGGTTACTAAATATTCGAACTCGTCAAGTGACTCAAAAGTAGAGATTTAATGTGTTTCACGTTTCTTTACCTCTCAGTTCAGTGGGCAGGGAGCTCCACAGGCGGATAGCATGGACGAAGAATTGGCGTTCTGAGGTTAGACAGGAGTATTTAATTTGAATTAATGCGAAAGTCCTTTGTGAACGAAGGAGAAGTAGTCTACTGTATATATACCATATATACTATATTAATATTGTCTTTATTTCAGTAATTAATGACCTTCAAAACAATCAAAAAACAAACGACTTCAACCAAGTAATTACTGAATTCAAAAAGATTTAACGTAATTCAGGCAATCTACAAATTTTGAAGCGTTTGGATTGCTTCAAATTATTTGTAGCATAATAGAATCTAATTTTACTTTGAAGTATTATTCAATCAAAAAGAATGAACCACAAAAGTCTGTGACTGCGCAGAATGCAATCACAGTACAATGAATTCTTTTTCAACTCCAGTAAGTGAACCTGGTAGAATCTGCAAAAATGTTATGCCATATTCTTGTAATTAGGATATCAAATAAAATGTTAACAATATAGTATGAAAAAAAAATTGTGAGTTTTGTTGTAATAATGTGACAATGTTATTTTTTTAACTTTGCCAGTTTCATTTTTGTTCAGTCCGTGCTTATATGGACTCTTTTTGATCTCATGCACTTGTAATCACTTCTACGACCTCACGTCGCCTCTTTTCAGAAAATGTATTTTCCAATATAAATGTTGAGCAGTATAAAGTTGTCTTAGGTTTATTGATTCTCTCATATGTGGGTCTGGTAGTCGCTCTATAATTTCAGGCAATGGAGGCTCTTATTGGCCTGCGATAATGTTGCACCGTTACAAATTTGATCCAACATTTCCCTGAAAATTTGTAGGTCCCTTATCATTACTAACTCCTTTTCGCTAGCCCGGCATTTGGGCCTCCGTTAGTGCATTCACAGATTCAAGAACAGATTCTTGAATTCTTTTTTTTGTTTTCCACGCGTAGTTTAAAAACTTCATAGACACTTTGTGGACTGGCCGCGCGAATTAAGTTCGTCGTGCATGCGAAGCTTTTAAAAAAACCAACTTCCAATTCCAAAATTAAAATCATATTGACAAACTGTTTTTTTCCAATGGGTTAATAAAGAATGCTGACTTGCAAGTTTGCACAAGTAATTCGTATAACTTTTTGTTAGCTGCGAATCTCCTGTGCTATCAAAATTTATTTAATTAATTTACAAAATATAAAAAGGTGTTTTGTATTGAATTACAATGTTCCACTGAGTTGGTGATCATGCTGGGGTGTTGAGGGTGTGGTGTGCCGGGGTGTAAGGCGAAGGTTAATGTGCCGCCGTAACTCGCGTGCTCATAAAAGTGTGAGAGTCTTAATCGCTAAAAGACCTTCCAGACTACGAGTAAGTTTCCTTAACAAGTAGTTTCATTGTCTGTAGATCATCGCGTTTGGCAGGTAGCTTTCCAGTGAAGGCCCCTACTAGAACAAGATAGTTAGATCTAGCGCCTTTAGTAAAAACCACATACAAGGACCAAGTATGTGGTTTTTACTAAAGGCGCTAGATCTAACTGTCTTGTTCGTTGTAGTCGGCCACAAGATAAGTCTCATCCAGTGCTAGCGTCCGTTATTGCAGTGATCGTGGAGAAGAGAACGAAGCTTTTGGGCAAAGTTAGTACTTCGTCAGACACGGTAGCAACTTCCAAATCTCTGTGAATGTCGCTATTTATTATATACCATGGAGCATTCACGATTTCTCTTAATGCTTTGTTTTGAATTTTTTGTATAATCCATCCATTGCTGGCTTGGTCCAACCCCATAGCTGTGTACCGTGCGTCAAATTAGGTTTTAGCACTTGCTTATATAAGAGCAGTTTGTTATATAAGCTTATTTTTTAATATCTCCTGAGAAGCCAATGCATTTCTCTTAGCCTGATTTCGAGCTCGTCGCGCTTTTTTAACGTGTTGCCTTGGGATACTCACTTTAGTTTTGCGTCAAAAGTCATTCCTTAATATTTCGCCTCGTTTGCAAACGGTATTTGAATCGAGTTTAGAAATAGAGGTTTATTGTATTCATATGTTCCTGTACGTAAAATTATTGTGTTGATTTGGTCTCATTTAAAGCGATTCGCCAAGTCTTCGTCCACTCACTTATTTTATCTCGCTCGCTGGAGTTATCCTTTTCACGACTCGACTGTATCATCCATTGCGAGAACGGCCGTGTCGTCCGCGAACGTGGCAACAACTGTTTCTTCATCTTGAGGAATGTCTCTTGCATAAACCAAGAACAGAATCGGACCCAGAACACTTCATTGGGGAAAACCGGCGTGAATTTATTTGTATTCTGAGCCTCCCGTAGCGAGGGAGCTTTCTTGTATTCTAAACAATTCCCTGGAAAATAAGTCTCAGTTTGTACTTTAGTCCATCGTGCCATACCTTGTCGAAGGTTTGCGATACATTCACTTCAGTTACCAGTTGCAATCGTTTTAGTAAAAGTTTCTCAAGGTCCTAAGATATTATCTGCAGGAGCGATATTGGTCTATATGATTTTTTCTCGTTTGGATTTTTCCGGGTTTCGGAACCATTATGACTTCTGCGACTAAATCCCATTGCCTTGGGATTTATGAAATTCACAAACAAGCATTAATTATATACAAAAGCTTACCTAACATATTCTTAAGCAGCTCCTTTGAAATTTCACCAGTAATTAGGTCGTTATTATATTTAAGCTTTGTTATTTTTTATTTTCTTGATGGTATGTCGAAGTTCGGGCAGCGTTACCGTTCCTTCCCTTTCTTCGATCCTTCTTGAAAGGGTTTCATAAGCAATAAATGGCTCTCCATAGAATCTGTAGAGCCTACCTCCGAGGGGGGTTGATTTGCAGTGAAACTGGATTGCCACCTGGATTGGCTCTACCTACCTCGGGTATATTCTACTTATATTTGTCTATTCAAACTTTTTTGATAATGAATTTAAACTCAGAACCAATTCCTTCGTTAATGAGTCATGTGAACATGTTCACAAAAAATATTTAATCTTAAACATTGCGGTTCAAACCGATGATAAGTCTATAAGATTAACTCGGTTTTAAATGCGGTTGATAATTCAACCGAAAAGACTACAATAAATGTAAACGTAATTTGCTGAAGGAAGTGATTGCATTACGTTCATATTATTTGAATTGAATTAAATTATTTAAAATGTATTACTCTTCTACCTGAAATAAAACAAATTATGCTAACCTCTTGCTATTTTGCTTCTCTGTAATCCCAGGTGCTCTTGAGGAATATGTATATGTATGCATTCATTAAATGATGGTTGTAAATCTATTCTTGAATAATATTGCAATTTATTTGCAAAAGGCCGCTTCAAGTGTAGGAAACGCATTTATAATCACCTACGTATATCAGATCGTTGAATCTTCAACGCTGCGAGCAGCCACTATATCAAACAGCGAAGAAACACAATTTAGCTGAAAGTTTGTTGGCCTTTAACTGTAAACCACTTTGAAATCAAATGTATCTGTTGACTTAAAATTGACAACAGCTTCATTGGCCGGGGTTAAGCCGTTCAATTTTGTATCTAATAATAAGTGAAGTTAGGCACACAACCAATAATTAATTAGTTATCATATCCCTGGAACTTTATAAAATCATGTGAAATGAATTCTTTATATGCACATTGGTGAAACTTAGTGTATAGTTCTTAAAAAAAAACTATTGCTACGATTACGATGTTGAATTAAACAACAAACGAGTTTTCGGTTTTAATTGGAAAATCGTTTAATAACCTTCTGGCAATATTGACCACCTTTCGGCAATCAAATCATTTTTTTAATTGCACACTCGGTTACATACAAAGAATATCCACGTTGCAGGTTTATCCATAAAAGTAGGGGAAAAAAATCTCTAAAACCGAATCATTAGTAATCCTACTGTCGTTTCGATCCAATTAAAACTCAAAGTGTCCTCTATTTCTCGCCTTGAATCGAAATCGTTCCAATCTCTTTTATTTCCTTTAGTCACCAATTAACCAAGTCGCCAAAGCCAATAAGTGCGGACATTTCCAGAAACCTCCAATTATCGGCTAATGGCTATCCAGAACTCAGAGACACGAAAACTGAATGAAAGATAGAATTGTATTTCCTTCAATTACGAACGAACAGGGATTTATCACATGACTACATAATGATGATGATGATAGCTAATGGCGATGCCAGTGTGAGTTTTATCTGAACACTCCGAATGGTGTAAGTGTAGTTGAATAACTTCAGTCTTGTAATTGGCTTATAGCCTGCTACCTCAGCTGTGCGCTTTTGAAATCAAACTCAAGGACTTCAAAATGGGCTTAATTAAGCAAATTTGTGGTCAGTTCTTAAATGAAAATTGTTTTACCAAATGGAAGTAGAAGAATTAAATCGAATTCAGTTTTCAGGACTGAAGTTTCAAAGTCTAATGAGTGTATGAATGCGGCCGTTGACGAAGTTAAATGGAGCATCAACAAATGTCCGATCACTGTTGGATGGTATAATACTTCTCGCTATAGTTTCGGTTGGTTGCGGGTTCTTTTTCATAATTTGTGATGCTGCTAACGTCAAATTTATCATCACAATTGAACGAAAACTAAACGATTCTTTTTAAAACCGCTTTAAATATATTCGCTGGAATTATCACAGATTCACTTCTACAGAACGTAAACGTAATATGACGGACCTGTGGATATCAGTGGCTTCAAAGGATTGCCTTGGCTCAAGTATTTACTTTATTGGGATTCCAATTAAAATGTAGCCCAATTAAAAGGTTACGGTAGTTCATCGTCTACAATAACCTGTTTTGCACTCAAAATTTGTGTGATAAAAAGATCGCACAATACATATATACCTATAAACGTTGTTGACGATACACACACCAAGTACTGAAAGTTTTTCGGCTTCAGCAATGCAAGTGCCATTCATGGATAATGGTCGAGGATTCTCGTTTCGGTTTAGTGACAGAAGACAGCATTGAGCTTTGGAGGCATTAAATTCCACTCTATTCGTAGAGCCCCATGAAAGTATGCTGTTAATATCGGAATTTAATGAGTCAATCATACGCTGTCGTTCCATTTCCACTGCCGAAGATGAGGGACGTGATTTTGGTAACGAATATGAACAACTGAGAGTACTATCATCAGCGAATGAGTGCACCGGATTAAATGTGGCAGACAGAAGATCGTTAATGAAAATTAAAAAGAGAGTCAATGACAAAACGGAGCCCTGGGGAGCTCCAGCATACATATGGTGGGTATCAGACTTGGCACCGCCCAATACAACTTGAATTGAACGGCCCAAAAGAAAGTTTCTTATCCATTGAATAAGAGATTCGTCGATACAAAATGCACGCATTTGCGACAAAAGAGCCTGGTGCCAATCTCTGTCAAATGCTTAAGAAATATCCAGCTCAACAATCTTGCTTTTACCAGAAAGATGTAAAGAGTGTTTCCACTTTTCGTTGAGATATACCATCAAATCATTGGTGGATCTTTTGCTACAAAAACCATACTAACGGTCATTTCATTAGCTGAGGGTTTATCAGCGTTTCCATGACCTTGGAAAACAGGGACATAAGTGCAATAGGTCGGTAGTTGGAGAGAGAAGAATATTCGCCTTTTTAAGGGACAGGTTGGACCTGTTTTTCATATACTCGGGAAGAGATCAGAAGAGTAGGACAGATGAAAAAGCTTACGCAATGGTTTTGCCAACGTGGAAGAACACATCTTCAGAAGAATGGGGGGGAATACCATCTGGACCAGCGGATTTATGGATGTCAAGATCTTTGAATACTCTTGCTACTGTACGAGTGCGGAAATAGATCCGTCCCATGGAAAAGTTGACGCGCTCGAGTACAGGGTGCGGTTAAGCTAGTTCTTGAGCTGGTGGCAAAACGGGCCGCGAGAAGATTTGCTTTGTCCACAGAGCTGACAGCTGGGATGTCATTGTAAACGCGTGTTGGGATGAGAGATGAGACACAACTTTTTATATACTTCACGAACGACCAAAAGTTCTTGCTGCCCTTTGGACATTGTAGCACTTTTGGTCTCAGAATGCCTTCGTGGGTAAATTTTGCACAATGGATTTTGGCATTGCAATCATTTCGAGCTTGTTTGTACCTTTTTCGGGTTTCCTCAGATGGGTTGTGGTACGAGAAATTAGCCGGAATGACGCAGTAGTCCGACGAGCCAAGAGGCGACAATACGTCTAAGGTGTATTTATCAGGGTGGGAGGTAAGAAATAAGTCGAGTGTATTGGCGGAATGACCATCAATCTCTGGAATCCGTGTGGGCTGTTTTACAAGCTGGATTAAATTATTTACCGCAGCGAAGATCTCGACGTACCTCCCTTCGGGTGTTGTCTGTCCAGAGCTGCCCGCCAAGCCATTTCTAAGCGATTGCATGCGTTGGGAATGCATCAAAAACATGGAACTTGGGTTCCTAATGATTTGAAGCCACGGTATGTGAAGCGTCGTTTTATCGCCCGGGAACAACTGCTCTATCGGCAAAAAAGATTGGTTTTCTCCATCGCATCATGATGGAAGATGAGAAATGGCTTCATTGCAGGAGCCCAAAGAAAAAAAAGTCTCGCCTATTTAGGAACAAAAATCAATTACAACCTCTTTAAGAATAGTTGCCTTATTATGACACTCAAAATAACATAATCACAATAATGCGTACAAATTTGTATACACAACCAGCTGTCTAGTTTAACAATTAGTAAATTACCACTTGTCTCATAGTTGTGTACCATAATACCAATTCGTTGTTAACAACCCAATTATAAATGAAGGTGTGAATTGAAATTGGGGGTCATTATTCACACAAGGAAGTTGCTTTGATTTCAAGTTAAGATGTAGGTTCTCCTTCTAGGGAATGACTGAGTTTGATACTATAACTTCAGAGGAGTATGGTGGAAGTGAAAGAATCTAAGCAGTTTTCGCCCCGTAACGCGTTAGGTATGAGCTATTCTCTCATCGTTGTAAGCACTCGATAGGCTCAAACGAATAGTTTATGACGTCCAGAGATATACATATATATAGCATATAGATTATTTGGAGAAAGAAACTCAAGGAAAAAATTTATTAATTTGGATCTGTCGATGTCTGGTATGACGCCAATTCTCTTACTTCGACTTCGAGGAGCATGGAAAAATACTCCACCCAATGGTATTGTAGAACTGTCGATTTGGGATGAAATACCAAACCAACTTCAATTTGGGTTATGAAAACATCGTTAATAGCCATTAGGAACATATTTGTTTTCGCATTTTTGAATCATTTAAAACACGATTTGCGTGCTGAACATTGATAGAATGTTTAACAATTTGGTTATTACTTACTTAGGAATGTTATATGGCAGGTGATTTTATTTTTATATTTCTCAACTTATTTATTAATCAAATTATTAAGTTATTTATTTATATGTCTACTTATTTATTTATGTATTTATATTAATATTTTTCTCGTACTTTCCGACTCAAATATATCGACTAGTTAATTGTTAAACTAGTTCAGTTTAAAGGTAATTTAAAATATCGTATCTCTGTACTGTAAATTGTGCGGTAGCAGGTCTACATAATTGTAATTTGTACGAAATAAATATCTATCTATTTCTGAAACAATGCCGTGGAAATGCGGATCGAAAAATAGAGAATAGGGCATATCAAAATATGAAATTGACTCAACTTAATACTGTTGAGTTTTTTTGTTAGTGTTTATAGTTAATATGATAACTTACTTTGTTTAGTCAATTGGCTAAATAAACAAAATGTTGATGAAAAAAAAAATAATGTATGCATTTGTCCGGAAACTTAAGGACGGCAATGGATATATTAATACATATTTTTTTAATCTGATAAAATAGCAGTAAGCTTTAAATTTAATCGATTTTTAAACTAAATTGATTTTATATGAAGAATTGAATTGAATTGAAATTGTATCTTTTTTGACAGTTTTTTCGTCATAAAATTTAAACCACAAAGTCAAATTTAACAAATTTCAGATGATCTTTATGTACACATGCTTCGAATTCGATAATTGACAACGAAATCGGGAAAATAAATATAATAGACTCATAGTACATGCTAGAGCTTTCCAAAGCTGCAAAACTGACGAAGTAAATGCATAAATTTTAAGATTCGGGAACAGTGCAACGCAAAATCTATTAAGTTTCTCCGATAGACTAAAGCTAGCTGATAGCTGACCAATAGACTGACGAACAGACAGAGAACTATTGTACTACACTAGATGACTTGACGTACATATTCAGAAGACTTAAGATAACATTCCAAACACAGTTCTAAAGCATGTACCCGACGCTGTTGCAACATTGTGTAATATTTAATAATTTGTTAAAAAACTATTATTTCTCGACTTATTGGAAAATTTCGAAGGTTTTTCCAAGAACTACGGAGAAGAAGGATCTTTCAGATCCCTCGAACTATAGGCCAATCAGTCTCCTGCCTAATATCGGGAAGATATTTGAAATAGTCATTAAAAAGTCCATTTTGTTTACGTGTGAAAGAAAGGAGATTATACCACGGCACCGATTCGGGTTCAAGAAAAACCACATGGCGGTGCATGCTATTACTAAATTGATTTTGACATTTATGTAGGAACAGACAGAAAAAAGAAAAAAACAGCAGATTCATTCGTTTGCTGGCTTCCGTGCGTGTCGGAAGTTTTTACTCCTTTTATTATTCAAACTAACATTTATTTTTAAACACCAATAAACACAAACATTGTTCATAAAAATCAACCAAGGTATTTTTTGTTTTTGCTATCGAATCCTAAATTTATTTCCGTTAAGGCTCTTTTCTACTCCAGCAGTTTGAGGTCCGATGTGAAATTCGTATGCTACCAAGCATTTATCTTTGTCTACATGGAAATGCTTCGAATACTTGAAAGAAAATGTCTCCGCGCCTGCTTGCATATGTATGGTAAGTGGACATATTCCGCGGTGGCATTCTTGTACGTGGAGGCTAATGGATATTTATCGGACCTCACGAACGTACCTTCGATATATCATTTCGCCAGAAAGGCGACAGACAAGCGCATTCTCTATGAGCCTTTTAACTCTAGAGATAGACCAGCAAACCTCAGATACTGCGTAAGTGTGCCTGAAAGGATAAGGTAAATAACGAGAGGCTATATAAAGTAAAATATTGGTGGCTGACGTGTAATATCAGCCTCAGATAAGATAATTATAATATCTTGTCAAGCTCATATATTAACGATCTGAGAACTACATGACAGTCTAAGTATAAGTAACGTTTAGGTTAAGTTAGTATAGAAGTATTTAGGCTTATTATTCTGAGGACATTCGAATTCGATAGCTTGATTTTTCTTGAGATAGGCTGCACGAAAGAATCCACACATACCTACGTACGTACATCTTACTGTGACCTTGAACAGCGGAGACGTAAAAATTTTGAGTTCCGCAAATTGAACCGATTACAAGAATTTCCTGATGAAAAGTTTATAAGGATCTTCGTTTTTTTTATTGACTATAGAACACTTAAGAAAAACGCATTAAAAGATAACTTTCCACTTCCTTTTATCGGAGACTTGATTGATAAACTTAGAAACAAAAAATTATTTTCTGTCTTAGACTTACGCAGCGGATTTCATCATGTTATCGTTGCTGCTGATTCTATTAAGCTCACCTCTTTCGTAACTCCTCTAGAGCCATACGAGTTCTTAAAAATGCCTTTTCGGCTTAAATATGTAATTTCAGTGTTCCAAAGGTTTGTTAATACTTGCTTTGCGCAACTGAGAACATACAATGTCATTTAAAGTCATTAGCAAGTGTATTACAGATAATTTCAAAAATTAATCTGGGATGACGCATAGATTAATTCAAATTTGTTTATGAAGAGATCTCATATTTTGGCTATACTGTAATTTTCAAACGCGTCCGTCCGAATACAGATAATTTAAAGGCAGTTTCCCATACTTAAACGCATAGTTCATAGTTATAAGGTTAAAACTCTTTCTATTATATATGCGTTAAGAAGGTTTCGAATCTATTTAAGAGGTTTTCAATATAAAATTAAAACGGATTGCCAGTCATAAACACTTTCGTTGAATTAAGAGTTGTATACTAAAAAGCTTCAAAGCTTTGATTATACTATTCAACAAAGATTGTCGACAAGAATTTCACATGTAGACGTATTAAGCCGGTGTACAAATCTTATTCTCATCGAAGTTGATTCCTCTGACTTCAGAATTAGAAAATACGGACAGCAGTCACAGTGGATTGGATTAGGTGGACGATGGCCTTAGATTTTATGTATCAACGCAATTGAGAGAAGGAGGTCATGAAAAAACATCATGATTCTCTTTGTCATCTAGGTGTGGATCAGTGTCACAGTAACCTTAGTAAAACGTACTGGTTCCCAGAATTGAAAAACAAAATTAAAAACGTTATTTCTAATTGCTTAAAGTGCATTTACTTCTTCCATAAACCAGGCAAAATTGAAGGAAATTCAGACAACATACCGCAAATCAATATACCTTTTGACACATAGACCCTTATGGGCCGTTACATCCAACAAGTACAAAAAAAGGCATCTATTGGTTGTTGTAGACGGATTCATAAATTGGATTTTCGTTTTCTAACCTATTCAGGCAAATGGATATGAGCCTCAATACACAGAATTGTGTTAAAAAATCTACGATATTTGACCTTGCAAAAACCTGTCGGAGACGTTAAAAATTTGTCTATGGCCATAGCAGTATGAACTTTAGGAAACAGTCCCGCATTGTACAATAATGCCATTATTTACCTCAAACGTGATAAACTTAACGTGCAGAATTTTTAAGTATAGTTTAAACAAAAAAGGATGTGTATAGATCACTCTAATGCACGGGCTTAGACCAGCGTGAATGGGTTGTTTCCTATCTTAGAAATAGGACTAGAACTGCTTTTGAATATCAAACGAGAAAGTCATATGCTATTTCACTAGGAGAACTATTTAAACACTGTACTTGCAGTGCAGTTTCTTGGCCTAAGGCCAAATTCTGATGCATTCAATAGCTTTAAGCAAAATAATATGTTATAAACAAAATAATGTGGCTCTATCATTTCCAGCTGATTTTCGCAATCTATACCTGTTAGAATTTTTTACACTGAAATGTAGTTCCTGGGTACGTATTTTCCAAAAACAAAGGCAAACAAATTCAGAGTAAATTACAAAAGTCCAAGAAAAATTCTTACAAACAAAAAGAAAGCTACTGAAAGTGTATATAAATAGGTGCGCTACTTGGATGAGGCCACAGTATAGTATACTCACGGTTTTTCGACATTAAATCGTTTTCTTTAGTCAAATGAAATCTTATGCATCCGAAAACACATCCACTGCCCTAATGGACAAGAAAAGATTCATTTTTTTTAGCTGGAAAGAACCACTTTTTTAAATCCTTTAGACCGTCGTTATGCTAGATTATGCTAGGTTGAGTGATATTTAAGGCAAGTGTGACCCTTTTATATTTTCTCATAGTTCTGTCAAGATAAGTAATATTTATATTTAATCTCCAAATCCAAAATACTTAAAAGAATCTATTTTTCCTTTTTCTGTCGCTGTCAGTGTCGGCGGCGCTTTTTTCGGAACCCAGCCGTGCCAAGAAATATTTCAAGCATTTGCAGGGACAAAATCCTTGATTCGCACTCCTGAACTTTCCTTATTCGA
This sequence comes from Orthonevra nobilis, assembly GCA_963555765.1. Taxonomy (NCBI): domain Eukaryota; kingdom Metazoa; phylum Arthropoda; class Insecta; order Diptera; family Syrphidae; genus Orthonevra; species Orthonevra nobilis. The sequence continues at coordinate 41,427,985 of OY743227.1, forward strand.
CCTTAAATTTTCTACTCAAAAGTTACCAAGTAAAAGAGTTCGTTAGACATGCCATTGTTTGTTATGCCTTGTTAAATTTATAGCTCTATTGTTTAAAATAACGGGGGCAGAACAAATTCAACGTTTTACACGATTTTTAAATTGTTTTAAATAAAATCTTAAAATAAATTAAGAATTAAAGTTCAGTACAATTAAGTCTTACAAAGGCGTTGATACAACGACAATGACATCAAAGTTATATTATCGCGTAAAAGTTACTTATTTTTATAAAAAAAAACTATGCGGTGAACCTTTGACACAGTGCAACAAAAATGAGAGAATACAATAACGGAAAAAATAATACAAACGCAAAGATTGGTTTCCATGCCATACTTAAGGCTACCCATTTCAAATCCACCTTGCCCGTCGGATGCTATCAAGCAGAATTCCAACTTATTTCCTGTAAATTATTTTATACTTTTTAACAGCTAGCTTCCACAGAGACAGGGGCCAAATACAGTCATGATTCCTATTCTGTTTCCAAGGACAGCAATTCGTACCAAAGTCGTAAAATTGCACGCCTTCATGACTGGCACTTTCTTTGTCCCCAGCGCAATAAAATCAGATGTACACGATGACTTGAATATCAAACAGTTCAGCGTACACCCTCAACTGTGGTAGAACAAACGTCGATGATGATACCAGTGATGACGTCGTCAAGTTTTATTTGACACATCCTGCATGCATTTATTTATATTCAAGTTGTTTTACTTTGTGAAAGTCAAGTAACGTTAGCTTAAGATTAAGCATTTAATAATTGTTTCATGTATGCGATGAAAACATTATATGTGATACATATATGTATATTGTATTCTCGTAGTTTGAATGAATATTTTATGGCACTCATCTCAAGGCATACAAATTATGCGTATGTACGTCTGGTCATTGTTTTTGCCATGACCAATGAATTTAAGAACACTTATATAAACAGGAATTATAATTTTAAAAAATTGGTTTGGGTGCGAGTAGGCCTGCCCATACCATGAACTTCCCATCTAAAGATAAAAATTGGTTTGGGTGCGAGTAGACCTGCCCATACCATGAACTTCCCATCTCATGATAAAAAAAAAACTTTAAGGTGCTATTTAATTTGCTCCCAACATCAACTTTAAGATACTCACTTTTTTAGTTCCCCGTAAGTTTATATTTGTTTTTGCATCTTTGAATCATATAAAATACGATTTGCGTCTAAAGTATAGATTAAAGGTATACTTATTATATACTATACATGTTAACACAGTATTAAATACTTATAAATCTGTGAAAGATTCGCGGTATAAAGAATACATTGGTCAAATTGAAATAAAACATATAAGACTAATAAATTAAAAATATAAATAAAAAGATTAAATCTAATTTAAAACAAATTCATGTTGAAATATAAGGTATGAGATTATAATAATTGAGTTGAATCATTAGCAAATTTATCTAGTTCAGTTAAAATTCTATAAAATTAAAATCACATTTATTACTTAAAATGGGGATAAGTAGGGGAATGGTTAGCTGCTATGAAGGTAAAGTTGAGTATTCAACATTAATTTCAATAGAACATTTCGGTAATTACTTACTTACGAAAGTATTCTTTTAAGTGATCAGGACAACAATTTGGAAATAATCGTTTTTGATTTAGTAACATTTATCTAATGTTGTGCACAAGATTGAAAAGTTTGTGAGCTCGTTGTAAGAAGTTTCGTCTTGGTTGTTAGAAACTAATATGGGTTGTATAAGCGTTTTGGAGAAAGCTTTACATTGAAGATGATTCTCATAGAGCGACACTTCAGTTCTTCGAAAGAGGGCTTAGCTTTAAAAGCCAGAGGTATTCTTCGTTTGATCTCAGCGCTGATGTTATTATCTGTATTAATAGCGGAGCCAAGATAGATAAAGCCCCAACTACCTCAAAGTTATAGCTGTTTATGGTAACGTTCTGATCCGGGTTTGGTCTTTCTTCATGACAGCATATGCCTCTTTTTGCCTTCTGGCGTTGACAAGGTTCTTTTGCACTATTGTCCTAAGAATGATTTTGAAGACATCGCATGATAGTGCATCATCTTGTCTAAAATTTTGTTTGACATCATCATCAAACCAACCTTGAAATTGATGAAAATGTAGTGCGTACTGACTTGGCGCTCCTGGGTTTTTTCCAAGATCTGCCGTTATGTTAATATTTGGTTTATGGTGGACTTTTCTGGTAGAAAACCACATTAATACGGACCTATCAGGATGTTGACGAACTGCTTCATATGTTCACATCATACGGCGGAAAGGATGTTAAAGGCAATTTTGAGGAGATTGATACCTCTATAAATGGCTTCCTTCCTTCAGGATTGGACAACTGACCATGTATTGCAGATGAGTTGGTGCATACTCCCAACTAAGTCTTCGCCGCCGCTTTTAGAAGTTCTATCTTGCTATCTGTACTTCGTCTAGGTCAGGTAGATGACATTGTTGGTTCTTCCAAGTCCTCAGCATTCACTGCAATTCTACTATGTTATTTCCATTTTGCAGGCTTCGGTTTGGGGTGTGTAACCTTGAGATAATTGTTTTTGCTGGCTGGCTGTCCATGGCTTGCATTAAACGACTCAATGGAAGCATTTTCGATAGTAATATAGGACCAATGACCCAAAATCTTAGCCAGTCATTCCTCTAAGAGTATCCAAATCAACGTGAAGATAAGATATTTTAAATTTAGAGTTGCGAAAATCGATTTCATAACAACAACTTTTACATTGGAAGTTGAATATGTATTTGCTTTTGGCAGTTGCTTTTCAACTTCTTCAATAAAGTGTTATAAATTAGACAGCCAGAATTATCAAAAATTATATAGCTTAGTTTCAAAAGTATTACATTTTGTAAGAACTCTGTTTATAGGTATTCATATTTTAAAATTTGAGGACCAACTGCTTATCTCAACTTCATGTATTTTTGGAATTATTTTTAATCAATCAAATTTGTTTAATTGCTTTTCTTGGGAAGATATAAACCACTGCTCGGAATATTAAGGATTAGCTTTATGTCCTTTTTGAAAATGTTCAAAAGTACATAGTTTCAATCCAGAGATTTCCACCACCTCTTTCTTCCGAGCTGGTAACTGCTCAGCAAAGGATCTTTTTCTGTCTGGTAAATATATGGCTTAAAGAGGATCACATTCAGTCCAGTTTTCTTTGCAGATTTGGATAGGATTTTCCACGCCGATTCCGAGAAATTTTTTTATCTCTGTGTCATTTTCTGGAAAGAGCTCTAGGATTGGGTTCATGATTTAAAACCACAACAGTGGAAAACAAACTAAATCGGATGGTATGGTCTTCCTTGCAATTTACGAGTAATGCAGTTTTATTTTTGTGTTTTAACTTTGTCATTTAGGTTTCTCTCGATGCTTTTGCTTTAAATTCAATTGCCTCATGTAATTTTCGCCATGAGCTTCTTTTTGCTAATATATTATAACGATAAAAAAGCGTCAAGCTACAGCCGAGCAGGTTTTGAACAAAAAAACTGGTCGCTCCATAATTTTCTAAGGATCTTTTCATGTGTCAGTGTTGCAGACGTCAATCTGAGTCTTAAAAAATGGGAAAGACTTACAGGATTCACAATTCTGAATCACTTTTCAAAGAACTTCCTTGGAAATTTCGATCAGGAAATAGAGAAAGGGGCATATCAATGTATGAAATGGCCTCAACTAAAAACTGTTTTAGCTTTTTTGGTAGTCTCTATAGTTAGTAACTTACTTGGTTTAGTCAATTGGCTAAATAAACATAATATTGATGAAACTTTTGGCATTAAAATTGAACAAAAAAAAAATTTATATGAATTTGTCCGGAAACTTATGAACGGCAGTGTATATATTTATGCATATTTTTTTATCTGATAAGGTAGCTATAAACTATAAATTTAAATAATTTTGAACCTTTTTTATTGGAAAACTAAATTGATTTTAATTGAAGAAGTCAAATAGTCCCTTTTTTTGACAGTTTTTTCGTCATAAAATTCAAACCACACTGTGAAATTTAACGAAAAGCTTTTCAGGTGATCTTTATGCACATACGCTTCGAATGAAACCAATTTGGCTTCGATAGCTTGATTTGTTCTCGAGTTAGGCTGTACGAAAGAATCCGCACAAACGTACGTACGTACGTACGTACGTACGTACACACACACACACAGACATCTTTCTAAAAATCATGGAATCCGACTACTGGGACCGCCAAACGTGGAGAAATGTAAAAATTTTGAATTTCGAAAATCGGACCGATTACAAGAACTTCCTGATGGGAAGTTAAAAAGAAAAATGTAGGTGCTATTTTATTTGCCTACACCATGAAATTCAATTCGGATTATGAAAACATCATTCATTCCCTAAACAAATGCATTGCAAACAAAAAGATCAGATACATATATTTTAAGCTGCCTTTGAAGAATTTTTGGATCATTTAAAATACGAATTGCGTATTTAACATTGATATATTAACATATTTCAATTTGGAAATACTTTTTTTCTGACTGAGTTACATTTCTACTAAAAGAAAATTAGATTTTTAGTTTTACTGCAGAAATAACTTTATATACTTTTAAATAATTTTTACCGTTTTTTTTTCAATGATAGTTGGTTGGACTTTTTTTAATCATTTAATTACTAACTTGAGGTGGCGTTACAGTCCGCGTGGCATGGTATTTTATCCTTTTGGCTACGTCGATGTCGCTGTACAACTCCTAGCATACAGTTCGTTGTTGAATCTTCTCCTGCACTCACAGTCAATGCAGATGGGACAAAATATTACACTTTTCTCTCGGAACAACCTAAAGGGCCTTCATCCGCTTTTGAAAGTGTACATGCTTCTGCACTTTATATTAGGGCGGGGATGATATGGGTCTTATAGAGCAATGCTTCAGTTTTTCGAGAGAGGGCTTAGCTTTCTTAACCAGAGGTATTCTCCATTTGATCTCAGCGCTGGTGTTATTATCTGTTTTTACAGCGGAGCCAAGATAGATAAAGCCCTAACTACCTCAAAGTTATAGCTGTCTATGGTAACGTTCTGACCCAGACGTCGGATTTGGTTTTTCTTGATGGCAGCATATGCATCTTTTTGCCCTGTTTTGTTGACAAGGCTCTTTTGCACTATTGTATAAAGTATGATGTTGAAGAAATCGCAAGACAGTGTATCACCTTATCTAAAACGTTGTTTGACATCAAGTGGGTCGGTGACGTCTTTGCCGACATCAATTTATGCAGGATGGCGGTGACCTAAATCGCCATCCTGCACAAAAGTACGAGCTTGGTAGGGATGCCAAATCTAGGTCAGGTATATGGCATTGTTGGTTCTTCCATGTCCTCAGCTGCAGACTGCAATTCTACTATGATATTTCCATTTCGAGTTTTGCAGGCTTCGGTTTGGGGTGTATAACCTTGAGATAATTGTTTTTGCTGGCTGGCTGTCCATGTCTTGCATTAAACGACTCAATGAAAGCATTTTCGACTGTAATATAGGACCAACGACCCAAAATCTTAGCCGGTCATCCTTCTAAGAGTATCCAACTCAACGCGAAGATAAGATATTTTAAATTTAGAGTTGCGAAAATCAATTTCATAACAACAACTTTAACATTGGAAGTTGAATTTGTATTTGTTTTTGGCAGTTGTTTTTCAACTTCTTCAATAAAGTGTTATAAATCAGACAGCCAGAATTATCAAATATTATACAGCTTAGTTTCAAAAGCATTACATTTTGTAAGAACTCTGTTTATAGGGATTCATATTTTAAAAGTGCGAGGACCAACTGCTTATCTCAACTTCATGTATTTTTGGAATTATTTTTAATCAATCAAATTTGTTTGATAGCTTTTCTTTGGAAAATACTAACCACTGCTCGGAATATTAAGGCGTAATTAACTTTTTGTCGTTTTTGAAAGGGATTCTAAGAGATTTCCACCACCTGTTCCTTCCGAACTGGTAACTGCTCAGCAAATGATCTTTTTCTGTCTGGTAAATAAATGGCTTAAAGAGGATCACATTCAGTCCAGATTTCGATAGGAATTTCCATGCCGATTCCGAGAGATTTTTTATCTCTCTATCATTTTCTGGAAAAACCTCTAGGATTGGGTTCATGATAAGGAAACACAACAGTGGAAAACAAACTAAATCGGATGTTATGGTCTTCCTTGCAATATACGAGTAATGCAGTGCTATCCATGTGTTTTAACTTTGTCATTTATGTTTCTCTCGATGCTTTCGCTTTAAATTTAATTGCCTCATGTAATTTGCGCCATGAGCTTCTTTTTGCTAATATATTATAACGATAAAAAAGCATCAAGCTACAGCCGAGCAGGCTTTGAAAAAAAACTGGTGGCTCCAGAATTTTCTAAGGATGTTTTCATGTGTCAGTGTTGCAGACGTCACTCTGAGTCTTGAAAAATGGGAAAGACTTACAGGATTCACATTTCTGAGACAATTTTCAAGGAACTTCAGTGGAAATTTGGATCAGGAGATAGAGAAAGGGGCACATCAATGTATGAAATGGCCTCAACTAAATACTGTTTTAGTCTTTTTGGCAGCCTCTATAGTAAGTAATTTACTAACTTTAGTCAATTGGCTAAATAAACCTACTATTGATGAAACTTTTGGCATTAAAATTGAACAAAAAAAAATTATATGAATTTGTCCGGAAACTTATGAACGGCAGTGTATATACTTATGCATATTTTTTCATCTGATAAGGTAGCTGTAAGCTATAAATTTAATCAATTTTGAACTTTTTTTATTGGAAAACTAAATTGATTTTAATTGAAGAAGTAAAAATGTCCCTTTTTTTGACAGTTTTTTCGTCATAAAATTCAAACCACCCTGTGAAATTTAACCAAAAGCTTTTCAGGTGATCTTTATGCACACACGCTTCGAATGAAACCAATTTGGCTTCGATAGCTTGATTTGTTCTAGAGTTAGGCTGTACGAAAGAATCCGCACAAACGTACGTACGTACGTACGTACGTACGTACGTACACACACACACACAGACATCTTTCTAATAATGATGGAATCCGACTACTGGGACCGCCAAACGTGGAGAAATGTAAAAAATTTTAATTTCGAAAATCGGACCGATTACAAGAACTTCCTAATGGGAAGTTAAATATAATCGCTTATTATTCAGATTAAATGAGAAATTTGATATTGAAAGGCTTTTTGTAAAGGGGATCTGAAACCTCCATCCATTCAGCTTTTTTCAAGTATTTTATAAGAGAGTACCCCACTTTCGCATAATCCTTAATAAATTTCCAGTAGTACCCGGTTATACCAAGAAATCTCTTTATTACTTTTTATCGGTTTAATATTCATTTCGGTTTTAGCTTAAACTTTAATGGGATCTCGTTTAATCCCATTGTAAATTATAACGTGCCCCAAATAATTTGTAGTAAGCTCAGCGAACTTGCACTTGGATCTTTCAACTATATTCCTGGAGTCTTTGGAAGATTTTCCCAAGAGAGTCGAGATGTTCGTCCAAACTCGTAGAAAAAAAAACAAAAATGTCGTCCAAGTAGACAACTCAAAATTTTGTTAATGGGGTATTGCGCAGCCCGAACTCACTATGATCATTTTTGTTCGAACAAGCAGTTTTCACTTTATCACGCGGATCAACTTCGATCTGGTGACAACCTTTAAAAAGATCTATGGTTGTAAAATAATTATATTGGCAAAGTTTATCAAATAGATCGTCCATGTGAGGCATGGGAAATCGGTCGTCTATTGTTTGAGCGTTTAACTTCCTATAGTCGATTGCAATTCGCCAGAGCTTTTTCCCGCTTCTGTTCTTCTTAGGGACAACCCAAACGGGCGAACTGTAAGGGCTTTTACTTGCCCCGATTAATTTTTGTTCCAACATCTCTTTTATTTGCCTATCAACTTCACTGCAATGGATCTAAGGGTTGATTGAGTGTTGTATTTTAATGGTGAATAGTTAAACTATAGCCCTCTTTAACAAAATCGATTTAAATGAATACAGTTAAGGTTTAAGTCTTGATAGGTCGTTTAAGGGGTTTTTGCAAAAATATCGCTTGCAATCTCAGTTTCAAATTTTCGAATACTAAATGCTGAAGGAGACTTTTAAAGAAAATATTGTTTGTTATGAAGGAAATATTTTTCTTCATAATTGAAGTTTATTGGTAAAGTTACGTTATCTATAATGAGTGATCTATTTTTGTAGTTAATAATTGGGTTGAGTTCGAAGAGATTATTGTTCCCCTTTAGTCCATCGAACTGATCATGAAATTGATATTCGATAAAATCAACTAAGAAATTTTGTTTTTTTTTTAATTTCGCGAAATAGGAGGATTTTATACAGTTCAGTTGTCTCATAAGGTAAGGTAAGGTTAACTATTTTTGAAAACATCTAGGGCAATTCTGTTATTTGAGTCTATTTAATATTGTTCAATTATATTAGCGTCAAGTATCAAAAAGTTATGTGTTCTACTAAACAGAACGTTTATTTTATCGTACATTTTTTTATTACTGTCGTCACGTATTCAGTGCGAATGCGATCAGTTAAACCATGGACTGGTAAACTTAAGTCGAAACTATTTTTTAGCACTTTTCTTATTTCAGACCAAAGCGGAGCCTTCTATGTTTCTGCAATTCTATATGCGCTTTGCCTGTGTTCCTATTTTAAATGTTACCTGTCAATAGAATTTTTGTATTTGCTTAAGAAGTTAACTGTTCAAACTGTTGAACCATCAAACACAGATAAATTATGTATTAATTCTAAAATAAGCTTAAATTCATCTGCTGCGTTAAGAACTTAAGGAGAGAATGAGTTCACTCTAACACCGCTGCATTTTTACGTTCATCAACAAATTCCGAACGAATTTGCATTCGTAGGTAAGTCTGCATCATATAATCTTTCAATCTTGTGATCGTTTTATATCCCTATTTCTTTAAACTTTTTAATTTCCAATATGGAAGTTCTTGTTTTATAAGAAGTCAACGGATATCGAGCTTTTACTTTGTTTTACTTACTCATACAAATGCATGTGCGATGCTATGAGAAATCGAATATTAAAGAAATATAGCGCTGAATACTCTCAGGAGGCGCGGAACCCCTCGTGCGAGAGTCAACTCTGTAAGCTCTCTGGTCAAAGGAAACTGCGGTCATAAGGAAACATAAAGCAGGAAGAAAATATATCTGTATCATTTCATTAAAAAAGTTACGTGCTCGTAGTACGTATGTTTTTTCAAACTATACGACAGTTATTGGGGCAGCATATAACTGCTTTGCACAGAATACATATGCAAAAATGGCTGAGTATTTCAAAACGATCGAAATATTTCCGTTCTTATTTAACATAATTACGAAATCTTTAATTATTTTTATTTGTTTAATTTTACTCCTGAATTGATTTCACATTAACTTACGAATTTTGGAAAAAAAAATTGTAAAAGCTCACTTATCAGAAATTTCAAACCGAATTACAATGAGTAAGCCCAGCAAATCACGCAACAATTATTCAGGATGCAACGATTCGAATTGGCAACCGCAGATTGGATATCGTCAGCAATCAGGAGCACATTACAAGAATGAAATGCCTTTCAATCCTTTCACCGGTTTGTAAATATGGGTATATAAATATTTTTGTGTGCAAAATTTTTAATTTTATTAAAATGAGCTCATTTACGAAATGAATATTCACAGTCATGTGCTTTCAATTATTTGTTTTTCTCTCGCACGTTTTGTTGTTCGCAATTAAAATGGAAATAAATTGTGTGGCTTCCGTATGTCCTTGAGCGGTATGTTGTACGAGTATTAAGTAACGTTGGATTTCAGAAAAATTGAGTATATTTTCAGATAAGTATCTTTGTAAATCTGATTCGGGGGAATGTTTCTACAATACAATGAGATAATTTGACCAATTAAGCCATGCAACTTGCGGTGCGAATAATGAAAATAATTTATGTAAATCCGAAAGCGCTGGACGTTCGAGATCACCACAATCTTTCAACGATTTTTGAGTTCCAGCCTCTTGAAGCTTTTGATGTGGGTAATCCTGTTGATGAAATCACCGTAGACGTGAAAATTATAAAGATGTTGGGGGCATCGAATAAAAAGACTGGGCAAAGGTTCGAAACTATTGTGTTTGATTGTGTTTTCTGCAATGGCGGAAATTTGGTAGGAAAGGCGAACAATCGTAATATGTCTTCTTTTCAATTTAGTCAACATAACATGCATGCCGCAAAAACTTTTCGCAAAAAAAGAGTTTTTATATACCTGGCCAGTGAAATTAAAACCACACCAAGTCCACCTGTTAAAGTTCAATGATGCTCAGAAAGCGCTACAAATTATAGTGTCTACCCCTCATATCACTATGATAAGGCTTTCATTTTTGCCATGTATTTCTGTAAGAATGCTATTACCATCAAAAGAGCTCACGAAGCATGACCAGCGGAATTAAGTAAGATTAAATATTGATGATGAAAAACTAAAAAAAAAGATTATATTACAGGAATGTAAGCAATTTCTAGTTTTTAATTTTACTTTCAATACCCGCGCCCAAACAAAACAGCACCAGGTTTTATAAAACTTTTCATGTGCATAAAAAAATGAAACTTTTTATTAAATTAACAACTTTTAAATTTAGTCTTTTTAAAAAAACATGTGAAAATTTAATTAATTTTTGTTTTTAAATAACTTTAACAAAAACATCCATTTTTGAATTTGCATGAAATATGTAGATACGCAATAAACTGCTTCATTATACAATAATTATATGAAAACCTACATAAATTAAAAATTAATAACTGCTCAAAAATATTACACGTATATCCGCAAAAGTGTCACAGACAGATTGTTACCAAACACGAACACGAGTGATTTCCGCAAAAAATCTCGGACCATACTCAGTTGAAAATATTAAATGGTGTCATTGTCTTTATGTTGTGTACTGCCCAAATGTTTTTGATGATGATGACTTGGTGAGGAGTATGCACCAACTCATTTGTAAAATATGGTCGGAGGAAAGCATGCCCGATGAATGGAACCTCAGCATTGTTTGTCCAATCCACAAAAAAAGACCCTCTGACTTGCGCCAACTATAGAGGAATCAGTCTTCTAAATATCGCCTACAAGATCCTATCTGCCGTGTTGTGTGAGCGCCTAAAGCCGTTCGTCAAATACTTTGTCTACTATCTATCAATTCAGACAACGATACCAGCGCTGAAATCAGACGAAGAATTACTTTTTCCAATCGTTGCATCTATGGGCTGAGAGAGCAATAGATAAACAAAGCCCTCTCTCGAACAACCAAAAACAAAAAGCAACCAATCAACGCACACAACTAGTTTTCTTCCTCATTTATGATTTATTTTTATTTTTATTAAAATTGGTTTAGGTGCGAGTAGACCTGCCCATACCATAAACTTCCCATCTCATGATAAAAAAAAAAAAACATTAAGATGCTTTTTAATTTGCTCCCAACATCAACTTTAAGATACTCATTTTTTTAGCTCCCCGTAAGTTTATATTTGTTTTCGCATCTTTGAATCATATAAAATACGATTTGCGTCGAAAGTATAGATTAAAGGGTATAGTTATTATGTACATGCTAACACAGTAAGAAATACTGTGAAAGATTAGCGATGTAAAGAATACGTTGGTTAAATTGAATTAGTACATATAAGAGTAATAAATTAAAAATATAAATATAAAGCTTAAATCTAAATTAAAACAAATTCATGTTGAAATATAAGGTATGATATTATAATAATTGAGTTGAATCATTAGCAAATTTATCGAGTTCAGTTAAAATTCTATAACATTTATTACTTGAAATGGAGATAAGAAGAAGTAAAGTTGAGTATTCAACATTAATTTTAATTCAACATTTCGGTAATTACTTACTTACGAAAGTATTCTTTTGAGTGATCAGGACAACAATTTGGAAAAAATCGTTTTTGATTTAGTAAAATTCATCTAATGTTGTGCACAAGATTGAAAAGTTTGAGAGCTAAACATATTTCAATTTGGAAATACTTTTTCTGATTCAGTTACTTTTCTATGATACTAAAGGAAAATTAGATTTTTAGTTTGACTGCAGAAATAATTTAATTTTTACCGTTTAACATGTTAGCTAGTTGGACTTTTTTTGTCATTTATCATATATTTATTAACTTGAGGTGGCGTTACAGTCCACGTAGGATTGGTATTGTATCCTTTTGGCTAAGTCAATTGGTTGTTGAATCTTCTCCTCCACTCACCGTCTATGCAGATGGGACAAAAGATCACACTTTTCTCTCGAAACAACGGTGCCTTCATCCGCTTTTGAAAGTATCCATGCTTCTACACCATATAGTAGGACGGGAAAGATATTGGTCCCATAGAGCGACACTTCAGTTCTTCGAAAGAGGGCTTAGCTTTAATTGCCAAAGGTATTCTTCTTTTGATCGCAGCGCTGATGTTATTATCTGTATTGATAGCGGAGCCAAGATAGACAAAGCCCCAACTACCTCAAAGTTATAGCTGTTTATGGAAACGTTCTGACCAGGGTTTGGTCTTTCTTTATGACAGCATATGCCTCTTATTGCCTTCTGGCGTTGACAAGGTTCTTTTGCACTATTGCCACAAGTATGATGTTGAAGAAGTCGCATGACAGTGCATCACCTTCTCTAAAACTTTGTTTAACATCGAGTGGGTTGGTGACGTCTTTGCCGACCTAAATTTATGCAGGATGGCGGTGACCTACATCGCCATCCTGCACAAAAGTACGAGCTTGGCAAGGATGCCAAACTTAGACATGACTTCATAAATCTCGTCTCTGTGGACGAAACAGACACCAACACCAACCTTGACATTGACGAAAAGGTTGTGCGCACTAACTTGGCGCTCCTGGGTTTTTTCCAAGATCTGCCGTTATGTTAATCTTTGGTTTATGGTGGACTTTTCTGGTCGAAAACCACATTTATACGAACCTATCAGGATGTTGGCGAACTGCTTCAGACGTTCACATCATACGGCGGAAAAGATGTTAAAGGCAATTTTTAGGAGATTGATACCTCTATAATTGGCTTCCTTCCGTCAGGATAGGGCAACCAATACTGAGATTCCATTCATCTCGATGCTTTCTTCTGACCATGTATTGCAGATGAGTTGGTGCATACTCCAAACTAAGTCATCGCCGCCGCTTTTAGAAGTTCTATCTGGCTATCTGTACTTCGTCTAGGTCAGGTAGATGGCATTGTTGGTTCTTCCATGTCCTCAGCATTGACTGCAATTCTACTATGATATTTTTCCATTTCGAATTTTGCAGGCTTCGGTTTGGGGTGTGTAACCTTGAGATAATTGTTTTTGCTGGCTGGCTGTCCATGGCTTGCATTAAACGACTCAAGCATTTTCGACTGTAATATAGGACCAACGACCCAAAATTTTAGCCAGTCATCCTTCTAAGAGTATCGAACTCAACGTGAAGATAAGATATTTTAAATTTAGTTGCGAAAATCGATTTCATAACAACAACTTTAACATTGGAAGTTGAATTTGTATTTGCTTTTTGCAGTTGTTTTTCAACTTCTTCAATAAAGTGTTATAAATCAGACAGCCAGAATTATCAAATATTATATAGCTTAGTTTCAAAAGTATTACATTTCTTAAGAACTCTTTTTATGGGGATTCATATTTTAAAAGTTTGAGGACCAACTGCTTATCTCAACTTCATGTACTTTTGGAATTATTTTTAATCAATCAAATTTGTTTGATTTCTTTTCTTTGGAAGATATTAACCACTGCTCGGAATATTAAGGATTAACTTTATGTCCTTTTTGAAAGGGTTCAAAAGTACATAGTTTCAATCCAGAGATTTCCACCACCTCTTCCTTCCGAGCTGGTAACTGCTCAGCAAAGGATCTTTTTCTGTCTTGTAAATATATGGCTTAAAGAGGATCACATTCAGTCCAGTTTTCTTTGCAGATTTCGATATGATTTTCCACGCCGATTCCGAGAGATTTTTTTATCTCTGTGTCATTTTCTGGAAAGACCTCTAGGATTGGATTCATGATTTAAAACCACAACAGTGGAAAACAAACTAAATCGGATGTTATGTTCTTCCTTGCAATATACGAGTAATGCAGTTTTTTTTCATTTAGGTTTCTCTCTATTCTTTTGCTTTAAATTCAATTGCCTCATGTAATTTGCGTCAAGAGCTTGTTTTTGCTAATATATTATAACGATAAAAAAGCGTCAAGCTACAGCCGAGCAGGTTTTGAACAAAAAAACTGGTGGCTCGTAATTTTCTAAGGATGTTTTCATGTGTCAGTGTTGCAGACGTCACTCTGAGTCTTGAAAAATGGGAAAGACCTACAGGATTCGCATTTCTGAAACAATTTTCAAAGAACTTCTGTGGAAATTTGGATCAGGAAATAGAGAAAGGGGCATATCAATGTATGAAATGGCCTCAACTAAAAACTGTTTTAGTCTTTTTGGTAGTCTCTATAGTTAGTAACTTACTTAGTTTAGTCAATTGGCTAAATAAACATAATATTGATGAAACTTTTGGCATTAAAATTGAACAAAAAAAAATTTATATGAATTTGTCCGGAAACTTATGAACGGCAGTGTGTATATTTATGCATATTTTTTTATCTGATAAGGTAGCTATAAACTATAAATCTAATTAATTTTGAACTTTTTTTATTGAAAAACTAAATTGATTTTAATTGAAGAAGAAATCAGCCTTTTTTGACAGTTTTTTCGTCATAAAATTGAAACCACCCTGTGAAATTTAACCATTTCTTTTCAGGTGATCTTTATGCACACACGCTTCGAATGAAACCAATTTGGCTTCGATAGCTTGTTTTGTTCTCGAGTTAGGCTGTACGAAAGAATCCGCACAAACGTACGTACACACACACACACATACACACAGACATCTTTCTAAAAATCATGGAATCCGACTACTAGGACCGCCAAACGTGGAGAAATGTAAAAATTTTGAATTTCGAAAATCGGACCGATTACAAGAACTTCCTGATGGGAAGTTAAAAAGATGACCTGCGTGGCATTGACCTTACGCAACATAGGTTCATGAGAACCGTAGTTGGTGCTGTGTGGAATAGATGAACTGATCTGAGGTTGGAAAATAAAGAGATCGATTGAAGCAACTTTGGGTAGTCAATGGTACCGGATTAGAACTGGTGAATGAAAAGAATGTCGGCAATGTCACGGCGTTGCTCCAGGGACTGGATATTGATGAGTTGCAAACGATGTGTATTAGGTTAAAGCTGTGTGTACAGTGGAGACCACGAAGTGCGAAGCTTCGAAAACAATGCTGAGCCTCGATTTGCCGGATGTGGGTTTCGTTGTAAGCTTGGGAAGCATATTCTCGTAGTGGTCTAACAAAAGTAATGTAAAGGGCTTTGGTGATATGGGGGTTTGAGAATTCTTTGGACCATCGCTGAACGTAGCCAAGGGCGGCGTTAGCTCGACTGATGATGGAGTCCATGTGTGTGCGAAAATTTAGTTCTCTAAGCGGACTAACGGAACAGGTTTAGTAGGTCCTGGAGGGTTGAGGAAGATGCTTACGTGCGTATATGATAGCTTGGCATTTGCTGATGTTGAAATCTAGAATTTTTTTTTTTGGCACCAAATTGAAAACCTGCTCAGATCATCTTGAACAAGGAGGTGCTCAGCGGCAGAGGAAAAAGGGCGAATATAATTTTATGTCGTCGGCATATATAGATAAGTTCGAGTTGCGGATAATAAGGGCGACATCATAAATAGTTGAACGACTTGGAGGTTCTGAAAATAACAACGTATTGCCGGTTTTCAAGGTAGGATTTAACCATTCAATAAAAGGCACGGGGAAACGAAGAGCAGCAGAGCTTGAGCAGAATTATCTTGTGTGATATTTTATCGACGGCTTTACTGAAGTCGGTGGCGACAACATCAACTTCTTTCCCTTCCTCCAAGGCGCATAGAGTTCGGGAGACAAATTCTACTAGGTAAGTGCTTGTCGATATGATGGATTTGCAGTTGCAAAAAGTTTAGGAATGGACGAAAGTTTCGGGATTGGTCTGTAATTGTAACATCATTTTTTGGAACTTTCTTATGAATTCGGATTATGTAAGAGTTTTTCCAGATTATGGGGAAAATGCCTTGTGAGAGGGGGAGTTGGAACACTTAAGTTAAGGCCTGAACGATGAGATTGGTGCATTTTTTGAGCACTATAGCAGGCAAACCGTCAGGGCCCGGGGAAAAATCATCTTTAAGCTTTGAGATCTTATCTGCTACCAGTTCCGGCGTAATTTCGGAGTCTTCTTCATGAATTGCGAATAATTGGCTGAAGAAATTGCCAAAGAGATTTGCAATTGTATTAGAGTGTGATGAGGAAGAATCAAGATAATTGAGAGTTGAGGGATAGCCGTGTGATTTACTTTTGACTTTGATGGATTGGTAAAATCGCTTGATGTCAGATATTAAGCTCGATTCCTTATGGTTCACGTAGTCCAAGTAAAGAGAGTTGCAGAGGTAGGAGAATTCGGTGTATCTTAAAGCGAATAGGTGGAGTCAGATCGATTTTTAATATGAGCCTGCCAGGAGCGAAGCTCTTTGGTGTACCAGGCAGAAGACGAGAATGCGTTTTTTTGGGGCAAATAGGGGACTGAGAGAATGAAGCACTCGATGATTACTAGTAAGAGCTTCGTCGATAGACATATGATGATTGGGGGTGTGAGGAAATCTGAAGATAACGTTTTTAAGGAGGCTGTTTTGTTTGTCGGAATCTGTCTTACGAAAGTCAAAATCGTACAGATATTCGTGATCGTTTGTATTTATCCTGTTCTCGTAAGAGAAAGTGAGTGAAAGAAAAGGATCGAGTGTGGACAAGAGATGAGTCGACTGCGCAACTTCTCAGTGATAGGGATCGGAGGAGAAAATAAGGTCAAATTGTCTATTAAGATCATTACTTACACTACTGATTTGGAAAAGACCAGCGTTTTAGAGAGAGTCAGTATTGTTTATTAAATAAGCAGTGAAAAATGGATTGCTTAGAGCTTCTTTTACATAAAGGGATTTAGTTCTAAAAACATAAAGGAATCGTGTTTGTACCTTCTGGATATGAGTCTTATATACACCATTTTCAACTTATCTACATATTTATTGGTTTTTACCTGGTCGTGGCTCAATTGGTGGGATTGGTGTGCGAGAAATAAAGGCTAACTATTGCTAGAGTATAACTGAAAGTTTTTTTATCTATCGTAAAAAAAATTCTGAAGGCGATCGCGATCGATAAAAGACAAACCTATGCTTGGTAAATGTGTTAGCGCATTTATTAATTTTATTTTGAACTTACTCTATATTTGGTTCTTTTATTTCCAATTGTTTCTTCTACTACGATGCGAAACGTTTTAGCTCAGTTCCACACATCTAAAGTTTTCAATTGGATGGTTTTCTTCACAACCAAATTTGAATGATTTTAACAATTCCAATTCCAAAATAATAAATGCTTGTAATTAATTTTATGTATGCATAAATTTTTTTCACAACTTTGACCAAAATAATTACTTTATTATAAACACAACTTGATTACAACTGGCACCAAATTGTATTGTTTCGACAGTTGTGTGTGTCAGCTCACAATACGTGTTAAATAAAACTACGTTCAAATCTTTGCAAAGAAGCAGTCGTGTTGGTTTTACATATCTCAAATATCTATACTATAATACCCATTTGTGATTTACAACCAAGCTAAGTCAGTTGGCTACTTCCACAAACAACCTCCCACCCTTATACATGTAACCGACCGAGTTGAGTTGACTTGAAGAAAACTCAATTCAGAATAAAACCAAAATGATTTTCGTTATTGTGGAAGGCAACCTTTTCCAGATGTCTTACACAGATTGCTGCAAAATTAATTAAAAAGTTTGACAGTGGCATGTGAAGTTTTTAAACATCAATGCATAAATAATTGTTTATTCACTTGAGGAAACGAAATTGTATTAATAGTTTGGAACAAGGTAAATTTCATTCGTTTCCAAATAAATTTGTTACATATCTGAGTACCACGTAAAGTTTCAAAAAATAACATCTGACTTTTTTTTACGACCCCATATCTTGCTAGTCACTGTCGTCCAAGAAAACTCGTGATGCCTTTAAGCAACGAAAAAGAAAGACTAGGTCCTTCTTAATGCAATAAAAGAACTGTTTTCATTTTTATCTTATTTTATAAGATATCAGAGGAAACAAAAGTAAGAAACAATTCACGGGTGCTTGCTTGGACGTTGGATAAAGCAAACCACTGTTATACATACTGTTTTATTAGCTAACCGGTAGAGAGTTTATTGTGAAAAATGGCGATGTAACTTCTAATTCCTATATCATTGAAATTAACAATGGTCTGCAACGCTACGTTTAGGTCAGGTTCAAAGATTGTGGGAATTGAACGTCTTTTGCAGCATGACTTCGATAAGATTAAGCGATTTTGCAATGAGTGGAAGTTGCAGATAATTTTCAAATTAAACTTATTCGGAGACACGTTGCATGAGCACTAACCTGATCTCCGGGCTTACTTCCCCAAGTTAATGTACCATTTTTCCTGAAAAGGTGTGGACGCTCGCAAGTGTACATGATGTACATGAATATCATACTTCTTTTTCTATTCCCCCAAAAAGCTTCCTTTTTTCTATTTCAACTGATTCACAAATGCTTGAATGAATATTGCAGGCATTGCGCCAGCCCTGCAGCAACAGCCCGTCACGGAGCTTCTGCTCCCACTATTATCTCAAGAGCCAGTTGAGGCGCCGCGTATTTAACATATGCTGCTGCCCTCGTTAATCAACATTCCCCGTCATTTCGGCAGCTTTAAGACAGGCTTGCCGTTCAACTTTTCTCGAAATTGTTCTAGTGGCTCAAGACTCTCTGGGATGCCGAGTGAAACGTTGTCGTCTAGCTTGCTGAATCTACCTCAGCTGGGCTTGAGGAGAAATCGCTGGATTTCCTATTTTAACCATGCTCGCCTTTTAGGAATTTTGCAGCAAATGAGATAAGCGTTTTCATATTATACTATTGGGATACAGAATAAAAGTTATTCAAAATTCGCATACGAAAACAAATAACAAAATCAAAATTGATAAGCAAAGTTAAGTTAAAAGAAAAAACGGTAGCAAACAACAATTTCAAATCATAAACCAACCGAAACAATGCAACAAAAAGTCGAATTTCTAAATAAAAGTTCATAGAGGGTTAAAACGAACGCAAGCAGTAAATATAATTCACCGAAAACGCTTGAATAAAACATAAGTTTGAACATTACTTCTTAAATTAAATCAACATGTGATTCTAAAATAATCAACATGTGATTTTAACGATCTTGATGCCCCATCTGTTTAATCGGTAAGCTTTTGTTAATAATAATTTTATATCTAATCTAATCTCGCTGAAACATAAAAACCGTTTCCGATCATGCAACTATTAAGAAAGCTTGTTTATGACAAATGCAATCGTTTATTCGGCATAGGGTGCCCAGTTGTCATAACTTATATGTTGAGCTTTCTCTTTTCCAAATTTCAGCTAGATCGTTTCAGTTTAGTATGCCATCTTGAAGGTTTCAAGTACTTTCCAAATATGTTTTTTGTGTCCGAGATTTGGATTTACTCTTGGGAAAAAGATGACTACAAAATTTCTACCTACAATTTTTATCCCTTCCCTAATGATTCTTATTCAGCGGGAGGTGTTGGAGTTTTTGTGAAAGATACATATGAAGCCAAAGTAGTTTCTCTTAGTGTCAAAATTGCTGATATCCTGAAAGTTACTTGTCTATTTGTTATATAAGTTTGTATATGGTTTATGTTTACAGACTTCAAAATACTCCTTTGCAAATGTTTTTCGATGAATTCTCTGTTTTATAAAACAACGAAAATGGGGCTCACCTTGTAATTATTAGAGACATTAACATAGACATTTTAAGCTCAAAAACGAAGCCTTGCTGGCAGAACATGGTATAGTCTCATTTATCAATGAACCAACTAGACCAATCTCAAATACTTATCTTGACCATGTATTTGTTCGGTTCCTTCAGGTGCTAAATACACAATGTGCGGGTCTTTACTTAGATTTCACTGTATGACAGGCTTAGTATTTAATACATTAAAAAATAAAAACACTTCAAACATTAGTGCCAAACATAAAACCAAAATTAACTTTACCTTATTGAATTCTAAACTGTTGCAAGAAAACTGGGCTGATACGTATGCCGAAGAAATCGCTTCTCTGGCCTATGATAAGTTTTCGAAAACTTTAAAAGAAAGACCACATTGTTAGCTCAAGCACCACCATAGAGCTTAATAAATCTGCAGTTAAACTCAAACCGTGTATGAATGATTCTCTTATGACAAAAATTAAAATGAAACATTACCTGCGAAGTAAAACCTCCAAACACCCATTTTATCTGGTTTTAAAAAAATCGTTACATTCGTTTATCTTAGTTAATTAATAAAGAATTAACTGACTGTCGTAATACATACTTTGGAACCCAATTAAGAAATGTACAAGGGAACATTAAAAAAGAATGGGAAGTAGTTAACTGTATTATCACACGGAAAACTAAAAATCAAAATAGATCGATAATACTCGATATAGATAATGTGAGCGCAAAAGATCCTGTTGATGTTGCGAATGAGTTTAACGAGTAATTTGCCTCAAAGCACCGCTATCTAGTGACAATTCTATGTCTTGTAGGAGCTGCTCAGCGTCAGAGCTATTAAGTAGCGCAGTTTCCAACAACAGCTTCGTATTCAATCCCATTACCACTGATAATGATATTTCCAATTCTTTTCTAAAAATAATCGCTCTGAACGTGGTTGATATCTTAGCTCACCTTTTCAATTTAAGTTTTTTCTCGTGAACCTTTTCAGAATAACTGAAACGAGCAAATGTGATTCCTATTTTCAGGAAGGGTAATAGAAAAATAAAACGAATTATCGACCGAGTTCTGAGCTTTCTTAAAAAAATTTAACTTTTTAAGCGAAAACCAATTTGGTTTCAGAGTTAACCATTCAACCGTAGATGCCCTTCTAGATTTTTGTCAGTCTATTTATAAAAAAATCGACGAAAAAAAACTTGCGCCGAACGCATTCCTTATAGTGAAAACATCGGCTGCAATATCAATTGTTTTTCTATTGATATAGAATTATAAGTACTTAGGTGTGCTAATCGATCAAAACCTTAGTTGGAGTGATCACATTTCTGTTTTAAAACAATATTTGCTAATTACATTGAGAAGTTTTAAGTAATACAAAACCTAATTTTAATTACTCAAAACAATTAAAATTGTCTATTTTTAAGACAGCTTTTTTGATCTTAATTTGAACCCACTAAGTTCAAGTTCATTCTGCCATAATGCTTCATATTAAATCAGCTTGGATACGTTATCTTTATTCATGGAAAACAGAGATATCAAACACTAAGGACCTCAAAACGAGTTTTTTTAAAATCGAAACCATCACAAGTACTTCCGAATTGAATATTTAAAAAGTAGTCAGCAGAGAGTTAACTATTACACGAAGGGTTCCGTGCCCATTCAACACTATGTTACTATATTTTTAGATTTCTCATAGCATCGCCCACAAAAATGCAAGATGTAGTCAGAAAAAATATAAGCTCGACATCGGTTTACTTGTAATCCCAATAAGAACGAGAACTTCTAGATGGGAAATTCAAAAGTTTAAACAAATAAAGATTTAAAACGATAACAAGATTAAAAGATTATTTGAATCAGACTTATTATAGAAATGTGTGAATATATGATTTTTGAAAACTCATGCAAGGAGTACATCTCTGAACGTCAAATTTTAGTAGTGTTGGTGCGAACCTCAATTTCCCACCCTCAATCTTTTGACTGTTTTGGTATTTCTTGAAAATAAATAATGAAACACAAGTGTGGAGCGTGTTTAAGTTATCGTTGTCAACGTATTCAAGAAATTAATACAGATATTCAATGTATTTAAACACTGAATATCCTTGCGTGCTTAAAATGTGTAATTTACACACTCAACGTCATTCAATGTTGACATTTTCTTCAGTTTGCAACCCTCTGTTTTCAGTGATTTATTGCACCGATGGGAAAATCATAACCCAAACACACATCAAATTCACATGAAATCCTGTTTTTCATAATTTATTTTTAAAAAATGACATTGTTATTAATTTTTTCGGCACTAAAACCACTATATTTTGACATTCGTTGCACAAGTTAAAAAATGTTTTCTTTTTGAAAATCGATTTTTTGCCTTGTGTTGGATGGAAAAAATGATTGCATACTCTAAAAACTTGTTTAGTTGCTCCATGAATCTAATTGTCTAGATGAAACACTTTCTTTGCATGCTGACTCCCATTTTTTTTTTATAACTTTATATTATTTTTATTTATTGTTGTTTTAGAGACAAAAGAAGTACAGCAGCACACCTTCTATGAAAATTGCAAGTTCCTCGCAATAACGGTTTAGGATATACAGCTGTGTGACAGGCGGACGGAACGATAGGCGAACAGCGGAGGCTAAGTAATAGGGATACATTGGAACCTTTGGGTACGGAACCCTAAAAAAAGAGACGTTGTTTGATTCTGAAAGTAATTAAAGATTGTTGAAGTCATGAATAAGAGGAGCTCTGAATAATGGAAAATGGAAAACTAGACAACTGAAAAGCCAAGGGTTGTTATGGAAAAGCGGTGTCAAGAATTGGAATTCATCCTCTGGAGGACTAGACCGCACACAGCGCGAAGAGTCGAGAAAAAATTTTATTTAATTCTTTGTTAATTGAGAGCAAATAGAAATAAAAACTAACCTGTGGGGAACCAGGTGAGTACAATACCCTAATTGTGTTTTACTGTTACTGACAATGAGGTAGATATCCTTGGTTGCTCCAGCGTTAACATCTTAAAGATGTTTATTGTTACTAAACTGTTATTAATGCATAAGATTGGTACATACATTCGTATTAAATAGTCGTTATTCTTTCCAATTGCAATTTCCCAATCTTTACACAAACTTTTACTGCCAAACCTTCCATTCATTGTGTCATGTCTCTGATATTATACAAGTGTTTCGTTTTTGAGTACATTTCAGGGTAGAATGGTTTTTTATAACTTGCTCAATCTCAAGGGGATATAAACACTCTAATAATGCATGCAGCACCGAGTGATTAGGAGGAGAACGAAAATTTTGTAGAGGTTTGAAAAACTCAGATGCATTTGGTTTCAAACCAATTGTGTGGGTGGAGCCCATTCAGCTTTAGCTAAGTTTGCAGATTCTCTTCGTCATTAGTTCGATATATGTTTGGAAAATTAAGCTCAACACGCTGCTGTCAGTGTAATGCCTTCCCATTCGAGCCATCTATAAATTAATCTTCACAAACCACTCTTTTTGACAACACAAATCAAGAACTCTATCCGATACAACAAACACAATAATAACACCACCCATCAGTCAAACTCGCTGTTCGATAAATGCAGTAATAGAGTCATTAATTTTATCGTATTGGCAATTGGTGGCGAACATCAATTGAAGCATTTGAAAGGCAGGCTCACTACAAACTGCGACACCCGTTCTCATATTATTCCTTCTTCAAACTTCATACTATATATATGTCATGACAATTTACATACGTTTAATACTAATTTGGTAGATGTTTTCCAAGCTTTGAAAAGTGATTATTGACAAAATTCATTATACAAGTGCTTATGCGTTTTCATCCTGAGGGCAAGATATAATATTTTTTTTGTGCACAACTTCAAATTGATTAAAGTTTATATTTGTTAGCTAAAAATATCATCCCATATTTTATAATTAAGCAAAAACCATAAAGAAGCCTGCATTGTGGTCTGATGTGAGCACATTTTACAGCGAAGCGTTCCTTTTCGGATTCTAACCGAGAAGCAACTTTGAAACTTCTGCTTGTTTTTGTTTCTTACCCATAAATACAGATTTGCTTACGAATGACTTCAAAGCTTATCAATTGCTGGACTATATTGCAGAATCTGTGCTAGTCATGCTCAACTTACCTTTGCCAGATTTAATATAGGTTTCCGATCACTCTGATGTTCTGCACCTAATCTTGCCTAATTGATTTATACTTATAATATAAAACCGTCCTGTATTTCAATTCCTTTTATTTGGATGTGCAGAAAAAGGACTTCTTTATTATTGAAAACCATTATTTGGGTTAGAAAGAATTGTCCTTGATTTACCGCAGCAGCTCTTGATATTATCAAACGCCGCAGAAATTTTTACCAAACCGATTTGGGAAAGTTCCCATCGATCCTCTTATTTTAGTTTATGTGTGACTAGTAAAGTCAAAAATCAATTATTTTTTCTTAAATTAGCCCGCAGTCAAGCGTCCTCGAAACTTACGCTGTACTGAAATTGGTAAAAGAAATATTACGAGCGCCATAGCCCACCAAGATTTGTATATCAAATGCTGGCAAACAAAGTCACACAATGTAAATGGCGCGACGGCCTACAATGCAATTCACAACATGCATATCGCAAAGGTAAATCAACGGAGACAGCTCTAACGAAATAGTAGGGAAAACAGAAGATAACCTTCATCACAAGGAATTCACTCTAGCAGCATTCCTTAATACTGAGGGAGCTTTTTTATAATGTGACGAGCCACAGAATCAAAAACACTCTAGATACAACTGAAATAGAGCAAGGCATATCGCAATGGATATGTTGGATGTGAGTTAGCAGGAACATCGATTCCGCTATAGGACTCACTTCCATTAGGAAGAAAGTCACTAGAGGTACTCCGCAGGGTGGGGTCATATCCACGCTATTGGTAATGTTCGTAGACCACGAACTTAAGAAACTGCAATCTATGAGCAAAGACGCAACTGCCTACACAGAAAATGTTGTGTAACTAGTGCAGGGAAAATTTCCAAACATGTTACTTGAATCTGGTCTAATGAAAATAAATAAAATTGAATTATAAATTAGAGATAAAAGTGGGCTTAACGTCAAAACAACGAAAAAGTAGTAAGTTTTGCTCATTAGAAAACACAAAATACCTTCGTTCAAGCTGCCGAAGCTAGACGGGGCAGAGCTAGCCCTCTCGGACCAAGCCAGATCTTTAGGAATGATTCTTGATAGAAAATTAAACTGAAACTTGAACACACAAGAAAGTATTAAAAAGACATATAATGCCCGTTCTATTTGAAAAAAGGGTATGCCGAATGATAGTCAGACTCTTGTCTGCACCAGTACAGAAAACGGTCAGTGCTGTCACAACAGGTGTGCTACGCACTGCCGTTCGTAAACAAAGGGTATTTTTGAAATATTAGTGTAGGTTACCGCTTGATTCTTAAAGAATTTAGCATGAGCAATCCAATTTTTAAGGAAACTCTTACAGGCAAACTTTAGGGAATGGACGAAATCGTTCTTGAACTAAACTTCGATACGCCGTACGTACGCAGTATAAGAGCAAAACGAAATTGTAGTATACCCTGATGTCTCTAAGAACATAGCCAAGACCTTAGAGTCTCCTTAAGACTACCGGATGCTTGTAGCGTATTTAAGGCAGAGGTTCTAGCGGTACTTAAAGTTGTAGAAATACTAGAAATGAAGTCGGTATCCGGCCGGGAAATCGGTAACTGCCACACAATGCTTAAGGTAGTGAAACTATTTTGGGCGCCAGGACACTCCGAAATCAAGGAAACTAACCTCCTACCTCCGCCCAATAGTGATCCTATTAAACCTCTTGCATTTGCCGCTATGGCAAGACTGCTAGATAAGGCAATGAAAACAGCCTACTTTTTTTAAACCCTAGAGGAAGTACGACGCATCAACTACAAATAGATTTTGAAATCTCGTAAATAAATTGTCTTGAGGAAAGTGTTAAGGCTATTGCTCCGCATCAGGGATTGCGATGGGTCCAGGGTGGTGCCCGGTGTGTGATGAAGTATTTAAAAGCCTTGCACCTAACCTAACGTAACCCACCAAGCTCAAATGATTGAAGGATTAACCCCAAGAGACACGGGCTTGTGTTTCACCCTTCATCTCAGATATCAAGATATTTTGTTTGATTTCAAATTGTTTTTCGGGAATTCGGATGCTGCTGGTGAGAATGGAGTGCCTAAGCGTCCCAAAAAGTCATAGCCTCTCCTGTAAGCCGATCGATAAGCCATCTACCATGCTTATCGAACATTTTTGAACAGATTCTGACAAAACAAATTTTTAGCCACCTCGATTTTTTCAATTTATCGCTCAGACCAGCTTTCGAACGAACCATAGTTATTCCACGGTAGTTTTAAAACTCCTCCATAGTACAAGAATAAATTTTAACAACGATTAATCTACGGGCTATGTTAATGTTTTTGTGTAAGAGCAGTCGGGAGTTTTCGAACTTTGATTTCAAGTTGAACCGCACCCTGTGGCCCAGCAACAACTTTCGTAAGCTTTGGTCGACCAGTTGTGCTGATTTAGTCGAAGTTATGTATTTATTTTAAACTTAGTTTTATTTAAGAGAGGGAATTAACTCTTGCCTCCAATAATATGTTAAGATAAATTTATGGACATGGTTTACATGATCAGGTACTTATCTCTGAATCAAGAAACAATTACTTGCATTTTCTTGCACAAAACTTTACGTTTGTTCATCCAATTTAATTTTATCTTTATAGTGTGTTATATACTTAGCAACATGACTGCTATGCAATAAAAAAAACTCGAGTCTCACATGTACTTTTTGCTGTTTTGTAGTAAATTAAATCAAATTGAAATCTGTGCCAATCCGTTACAATGTTACACTTGTCATAAACACTTTATTAAAATAATAAAAACATGATTTATTTTTTCAGCACAATTTTACATTTGAAGCTAAATAAAATGCTACTGCTAGTAATTGGAAAAAATGTGCACTACAATGTCAAGAAGAACTGAGTGCAGATATCAAATACTTGCACAATGTGCACTTCACTTGTACATGTACACATGTATACATTTCTTGCCTCGAAAAAAATCTTATTTCGCAAAACCCATTGCTTTTCTTGTACAATCCAATTGTATCAAATGTCAACTACTCGAGTCGAAACTTCTGGTTACTCGTAGATCGTAGTTTGTACCAGAACTTCTATTCCACAGTAATCCTCGGTTGCAGGCAATGCGAAATCCTTCGAAGGATTTTGCCAGCGCATTCTACGAGTGTGCTTACAGACGGAAAACCAATGTTTGAGTAGTACATTTTGTGTATTTAACAACCACTTGCGAATTAACTTTAAAAAGAGTACACGACGTAAACATTTTGCCCAAGTGTGAAGTGGGTAAGCCATGACCTCAACTGGGTCGTCGAACATATGAATGTAGGGGACACGAACTGAATTTCTGCAGCTTGCGAGTGTAATTGAAAGTAAACTAGAACATTGTTGTACAATTGTTTGTGCGGATAATGTTCACAATTCGGTTTCGTAATCGGATGAGTATTTAAGAAATTTAATGGAAAATATTTAACATTGGTTAGAGTCCTTGCGCGAAATGATGTTCAAGTCACTGTCAAATTGTGATCTTACTTTGTCAAATTGCTTAAGTTGCTAGTGCTCTTAATTATTGTAATGTAATGTAATTTTGTAATGTTAATAAATAATAATAATAATACTAATAATAATATTTTGTGAAATACGTTTAACAGTCTTTTTTTTAAGAATTTCATTATTTTCGTATTTTCTTTTTTTTTAATTATTTGCTCGCTCTTCAAGAGGATATTTATACTCTTATAAAGCGTGTAGCACAGAGCGAGCGGAAGTATTAGGGGGAGAATGAAAGATTTTGTAGTGGTTGAGAAACTCAGGTGTATTTGGTTTCAAATCTCTTTCGTGGGTGGAGCCCGACACGGCACGAAGGATTTTGATATCGACCTATTAGCTTCCACCTTTTTCGCAAGATTTTATTCGACATTCGTTGACTTTGAAGGTTTAGAAGATTTAGCTAAACACCCCGCTGTCAATGTTATGCCTTCACCGCAGAGGCATCCACACACAGTCTACACAAACCACTGTTTTGAAAACACGAATTAGGTATTAAGCCGATACAACAACCACTACAACAACGCCACGCATTAATCAGACTACTATCGCTGGTCGACCAATCCAGTGATAGTGCCATTAACTTGAGCCCAATGGCAAATGGAGACTTGACCAGATTCGAAAGACAAGACCACACTAGGAAATCAACCTGGGACCTATCAATTGAATCAATTGAAGGGCAGGCGCTCTACCAACTTCGCCACCCAGCTGTTGTTATTGCACTACAACTTACGCTTACTTGTTTGAAACTATGAAAATTTAGATACTGTCGGAATTGTTTCGCGCTACAAAATAAAGGAAAGTGCCTTAAAATATCGTCACATAGTCTTTGGACTTTTGGTTGGGTGGGAGCTTTGAAAGGAAGAATAATGCAAAAGGAATTATGGAAACAGAAATAATGATGGATACTCTGACAAAGTCGGTAATCTGATGAAAGCTTCTACATTGAAGATGTTTAACATGTTGTTCCAATCGTCGGCAAGCAGAACATTGAAACCAATAACATTACATCCCATTATATCAAAAATTGGTTCAGTCAATCGCAAGTTTTGCATTTAAAACGATTTGTTATAACAACTTTTGTAGTTATAATAATTGTAATACATACATATACATTTTGGAAAACAAAATGTTACGATGGGACGGACTAGTTGCTTGTATAGCAAAAGTTTGGTTCTTCTATCTAAACCATTTCGTTCCTTATGCACATCAAAGGAAGGAGAATATGTGACTAAGTCAACTGTGAACAACAACATTGATGTTTTGCCACAATTACGTGGTCGGTCAAGAATATGGAAATTTAATAGTGGCGGACTAAGCTGTGTGCCTGTGACATCCCCTTGGTCGTGGTCGAACAAAACACTTAAGATAAATATATTTACCTGAAAAATAACCAACAAACAAACAGAGAACCCGGAAACTACCAAAGCTGAGTCGCAACTACTTCGAATCTATACTTACGGGAGAGTGTCTCATTGGTGAGGACAAACGGAAAGTCTAGGCGTATAATCAAATGACTTTTGCAAGAGTTGTCGCTCGACGGGAGACAAGAAGACTGTCACTCGTCTCCATCAAAGCCAAGATCTAGAGTCTAGGTTCCCAATTCTTCACACTTTTGCCCGAACTTGCTAATGCAAACCTAAAAGACCTCGTTAGAAATAAACTGGCTCTCTTCATCCTCTTCTTCTATACTAAGAAGGAGTCCCTCTCAAAATCCTCCATCACATCTTCCGAATATTGGCAAGTAGGTGATCCAAGCATCCCTAGTGGTATCACAATGGACCAAAACACTGGCCTAAGTGTGCCTTGTGGCAGTCACTTCTTCCTTCCTATGTATCAACCTTCAATCAGGGCTGATTAAACTGACACCGACACCGGATTCCTTACGTACTTGCCGTTGTTGCTCTTTTTCTCTTTTGCCGTTGCTACGTTCTTGATGGCAGGGCGTTCCTTAAAATTGTCTGTATGACCCTCTTTACCGCTTAAAACGCAGTATGATTCACTGTCCTCCGTGTTGGTACGGCTCCGCTCTACAGGTCCGTGGTCTTCTTTGCATTCAAGTCCGCGCTCTTCACAAACTCGACCACGAAGGCGTCGTATTGTATGTTTTTGTTGTCCCGCAACTTGAAAGGTATTGTATTAACTGCATCGTTACCTAATTCCTTTGAGATCTTCCATAGTTTCCGCAGAGTCGTGGGAGAGGTGAATTTTCTTCACCAGGAGAATGCTCTTCCTGTCTTTCTTGGCCGCATAGGTATGATGTTGTATTAACATGGTCTTCAGGTATTCCTTGATGGCAACATCTGCTTTGATGTAATGTGTGTCTTTATGATGTCGGCACTGTTTGCTTGAAGCAAACATTGAGAGAGGCAGTTCCTGTTGCTGATGATATCGACGCTGCTGCGAGTGGCTATTTTTTTATTTTATAGACCACAGCCGAGAAACTATTACCATTCTCCGGTTGTGGTTGCTCGACACTCCTTGTCGTATGTCGCATTCTCCTGTGAGTCTTCTCCCCCTTTTCAATGACCGGAACGTAAGCTTGTTCGTTCTCCGCCATAAGCTCTTACATGGAGCCCTGTAAGATGAACGGAAAGATAGCCAGAAATTCCTGGTATGCTTCCCTTCCATGGCTTCATTTTATTTTTCATGGCCTGTTTCAGACCCATCTTTGACTTTGTATGTAGGTTTTTACTTTCACTTGCAATATGTTTTCCTTTTTAAGTGTCCTTTCCTTTTTACCTATGCACGTGTCCTTCAGGTAGAAATTCTAATTAAAAGGCTTCTCCACAAAGTCAAAAACCCCTGCAAGAACAATTTGACTTCAGAGATCTCAAATATTGCCTAGTCCAGTTCGTAGGCACTGTAAAACATTTCGATTAGAATCTCCCATTTCCTCACTCTGCTATAAATAGCAACATCCAATGGAATGTATCAAAGGGTTAACTGGAAGGGCAAGTAAGTATTCTCAGTGCACAGTGCACAGTGCAATTGGAACTATGCACAACCAACCGCAACAGTTCATTACGTACTTCAACTTTGTCAATACTCTTCGAGAAACGCTGTTTCTATGCAGTTTGGAGTAGGGTTAAAGAGATCACAGATTCTGGATATTCTCAAATTCTTAAATGTAAACTAATGTCTTTGTAAAACACTTGGAAAGCAAGTGAGCAGATTAAAGTACCTCCGATAGAAGAGCTTCACAAAATACCAAACGTTCCCCGAGCGGAAATGCTAATAAAGCACTCATCACTCAGCCTCCTTAAAGCTCAACGAACAGAATATTATTTATTTAACGTTATTTACCATTAAATGCAAATTTGGTGATGCTGGCAGGCTTAATCGAACAATAACCCCAATTTTATGGTTTGTTAAAACGTCTCCATGTTCAAAATCAGGAAACCAGCTTTGATTCTAGTTTGTTTTCTTTTTCAATTCAGGAATGTCCTACTTGTAACCTTCAACGATGCAATCAATCAACGATAAAAGCTTTTTTTACCAAATCTCATCAATGAATGAATTCTGTATTTGGAGGTAAAATTATCTTTGTGAATTTCAGATTCGGCAAATGTCCATCAATATTTTTTTTTCTTCTGACCCTTTGTCAGATCTGATTGACTGACCATTTGCTAAAATGACAATTTTCGCAGTCTCGCAAAGGAAAAAAAGAGAATATAACTCGGAAAGTTAATTGAAATTCGAATGAAATCGGTATTGAATGTTCAGTGAACATTTGAGTGACATTGGGGAAAAATACTTCAACGAAATGACAATCTAAAACAGACACTCGTAGCAGTGGATCTCTTTCGTAAACAGTTATCTTGTCCATCTATATTTAAATTAAATATGGTAGAGCAGCATGCATGTTCTATTTATAATAAAAGGAATTTGTCTATGAGGAAAATTTGTCTTTTGTTGGTGATGATGTTGATAAGATTTTGAATTAAAAAAAACTGAACAAAGTCATAAAAATTATTTTCCATGCAAAATTATAGGTGCTAAGTGGCTTTAGGTAAAGAGGACGTCGGCACGCTTGTCATTATATGGCCAATGCCGTCTAGGGAGGGCGCTAGTTGTAGTTTCATGCACATTACTCTACTTGCCCAAAAGCAAGATATTATCATGTCAAGAAGCTTACCTACGTAGGCTACGGACGGGGGTTTTAAATGAAAATTAAAATAACTGATAGCCGTATCCAATCTTACACTGTTCTTATCGTATGCTTACCTTTGGTTCGGATGTCATTGAGCCTATCCATACCATTATGATAACATTTGGAAACGAAAAACAAACAAAAAAATTACTATTATGTATCATGTATAAAAAATTGAAAAGGTGAAGCCAAAGAAGGCTAAGAATGCATCTCGTTTTCGGAATCATTGGAATCGATACATTTCAATTATTATAAAGTTTGGAGTCAAGATTATTGGAAGGAATGTGACCATAGTCCAGAGGTTGAGTAGACGAATGACTCATTGGTAATCGTGTACGTCATAAAAAGCGCAAAGATTTCAATTGTATTTTTTTATGGTAAACAATCTAAATGCGTTGTACTTTAATAGATAATGTAGGGAATAGTTGTGAATTAATTTTTTCTTCTTTAGCAAACTCTCCAACACATTCACCCATATATCCACTAACGCCTTCCCCTGGATTAGTGACGTCTGATAAAACTTTTAGATTCTAACCAAGAAAATCGAAGATCAGTGTACACTTATTTTAAACAGTCTAGCTGACTTATCCAATAGAATAAGCGTAATCGGGAAAAGTTTTGCCGAGAAATGCAAGCAAATGGATGAGGAACTAATTGGGTTAAATAATCGCATTCTAGCACTGGAAGACCGCTCAGACAATGCCAACCGTTTGCAAATGCAAGTTGATAATATAAGGCAACAACAATCAGCAATAACGACATGAGCAACTCAGACCTGAACAAAATATGTGCAAAGAAGTTAAAAATCACAAGGCTCAGTTTGAAAAACTTAATCATAAAAACTTTGAGACCGATGCGATTCTTGTTGGAATTCCATTGAGAAATAAATTTAACAAATTATGTCACTCTTTTGGATTCCAACCACCTGCCCTTAATAGAATATTCCGCGCAAACCCCGCAACCGACTCCGTAATAATTGTTAAAATTTTGCTCTTTTGAAAAGATTGCTATTCTACGTAAAGAAAACTCGGGTCAAATAAGCTTAAGAGGTGCTTGTTCCGACTCTGATGGAGCTTGGATTTGTATTTTCAAAGCAGACAAAAGACCAACAGCTGTAAGGTTCGACTCTATGGAAAAAATAGAGTAATTTTTACCGCTCGCTGTTGTTGATGTATAACAACAATATGAAGAAAAAAAATAATTTCCCAACCTCCCATCTCAAGATAAAAAAAAACATTGGTCTTATTTTATTTGTCGCCACCAACAAATTTAATTTGCGTTTTGAAAATATCATTCACTCCCTAACACAAAGCAAACAGAAAAAAAATGCATATTTATTATAGGAATATATTTGTTTTCAGTTTTTTTATAATTTAAAAAAAGATTTGCG
This sequence comes from Orthonevra nobilis, assembly GCA_963555765.1. Lineage (NCBI taxonomy): Eukaryota > Metazoa > Arthropoda > Insecta > Diptera > Syrphidae > Orthonevra > Orthonevra nobilis. The sequence goes on from OY743227.1 coordinate 41,461,097, forward strand.
AATTTTACATTAATAGATCTAGAGACCGACTTTTCTCTGCAAAGAACCAAAGGCGCCTTGATCCACTATTGAAAGTGTTTAAGCTTCCGCACCATGTAGCAGTCTGATTATGATTATGCTCTTCGTGAAAGGACTTAACTCAATAGTTTTCTTAGCCCAGCTTGGAACTGCTTAGAGGATCTTTTCCTTCCTTTTCAATATGGCTTTAAGAGGATCACATTCAGTCCAGTTTGCTTTAGGCTTTCGAAAGCTGTTTCCAGGCCGATTCCGAGAGATGATTTATCTCTGTTATTTTCTCGACAGACCTATAGATTTTGGTTCATGATAAGACACCACAATAGTGGTAAAAAAAAAACTAAATCTTTGGATGTTATGACCTTCCTTGCAACGCTTTTTAATATACGAGTATGCAATTTTATCCATGTGTTTTAACTTTGTAATTTAGCTTTCTATTGATGTTTTTTTTAAAAAATCAATTGTCTCATCTAAATTTTCCAAGCACTTCCATGGGAATGTAGATCAAAAAATAGAGAAAGTGGCACATCAAAATTTGAAATCGACTCAACTTAACACTGTTTTAGTCTTTAAGTTTGTCTCTATAGTTCAAAACTTACTTAATTTAGTCAATGGATTAATTGATGAAACTTTTGGAATTAAAATTGAACACAAACACAAAAAATTATATGAATTTGTCCAGAAACTTATGAACCTCAGTGTATATATTTTTTTTTCTGATAAAGTAGTTGTAAACTACGAATAAATTGATTTTGAACTTGTTTATTGGAAAACTAATTTGATTTTAATTGATGAAGTGAAAATGTCTCTTTTTTGACAGTTTTTTCGTCATAAAACTTAAACCACCCTGTCAAATTTAACCAAAAGGTGATCGTTATGTACACACGCTTCGAATGAAACCAATTTGGCTTCGACAGCCAAGTATTAGATACTTGTACTTGTACTTCAGTGCTGTGGTACTTAAATAAAAGCAAGTACCAAGTACTAAGTACTCAAGTATCAAAGTACCTGTGCAGTACTTGACCAGTATCTTCAAGTACTTTTAGTTCTTCCTCCCCAGAACCCAGAAATGTCTGGCCGAGTCATCGAAAATTGGGTCTAAATTATCGAGCGCTGCAAACGTGCCCGCGGTGGCCATATGAACGAAGTCGAGTTCCATTCATAAATGTTTTAATTGTACTTCAAGCCGATAGTAAAGTTTTTGAAATATCTCAAATGGTTTGCGCTTTATTCAAAAAAAAAACTGTCAAGTCCCTATTGGACAACCCTATACTGAAATGATACAATGAATATACTCTCCTCTGTGGTCGAAATACAATTGATCGAGAGCTCTGTCATGGCCAAGCAACTGTTATACACAATATGCAATGAAATTATGATTGAGTAGCAATAAGAAAAGAGAATGATTAAAACATAATATTTACAGTATAGTGTCATGTTGGTAATGTTCAACAAATTTTAGTGATAGATAATTATGAACAATTAACAAGAGAAAAGTTCATTGAAAATTGAATTTGGAAGAAAAATTTAGAAGTAGATTTAAAAAAATTAATTAAAAGAATAACCCCAAACAATACTATTTCAATTAGTGTTTTTATTGCTTTTGGTTAGTATTCTTTGAAAAATTCGAATGAGCTTTTAAAAAAACTAAATTTGGAAATGCTGATCCGTAAGCATGACGTCTTGGAGAACTTGAAGAAAGTCTTTCTACAAGCGCTGAAGAAGTCGGAAGTGTATTCACTTTTAAAGCCTTTTTTTTAATGGAGTATTTGTCCAGTATACACATTCCATTTCCATTACTTGATGTTACTTACTAATTGGTTTGTTTAACGTAGTCTCATTCGTCTCCCACTTTGCTCTTTGTCAAAGATCTGCACGTTTGAAGTTTGCTGAGCAAACAACAGGCACATCATATGTAGCAACCTGTTACAATAAACATACTATATTTATATATATGTGTATGTATGTGTGACAAACGGACAGAAAAACATGTTGGCAAATGTTAATGATTTTTTACATACAGTTACTAACATTACTATCACTCTATCAGTAATATGGCTTAAGAAAGTACCTGCGCGTTGCATTGAAAACATTCATTAATAACTGCCCCAAAAAGTGTTACATAATAAATTGAACACAGTCTAGAAACTGTGTAGAGACTAAATGATTAATGAATTACCGCAATTTTTACCTATCTTGTAGAATGCGTAGTAAACTGTTTCAAAAACCAAGTGAATAATTCAATATGTAATTAAATATATTAATACATAAATATCGATCGCTAGAAAAATTGTTTTGGAAAAGAAAATGGAAAAGCTTCATTTTGCCCGCTAGCTCAAGCGCTTTAAAATGTCGAATAGATTTGCTTACCGCCGATTCGCTCCTTCATGGTTTTTATAAGTTATAACTTATAACAATAAGTGGACCTAGACTGCGTGGTTAGCTGATCGAAGAAATATTTTCTTCTAATGAAATACATATTAACTTTCCTTTATACATTAACGTTGAAAATGGAACAAACAGGGCTCAATAGACTAGGAATCCAAGTACGACCAGTTGCAGTTACTAAAAAGTATTTGTATGTATCGGTCAGGTCCTGCAGGAGTACTTTGGTACTTGAGAACTTGATACTTGTACACAAATACTTGAAAATACTGGTACTTATTTTTTTTTTTGAAGTACCAGTTCCACTGTACTGAAAAACAGAAGAACATGTACAAATTCCAGCATCGGTACTGGTACTCTTACATGAACAGCGGTGTTGCAAGCCGATGTAAAAAAAACAGAAAAAACCGAGAGACCGTAAAGTACAGGACTCGACATTCAAGCAGCGGCAGCGGAAAAGTTTGGACAAGTAAAAAATTGTCAAATAAAAAGGAGTTTATGACTTGTAAATGCAAATAAAAAAAAAATTATAAAAAAAAATAATTCGAAAAATTGAGTTTAATAAATTGGTTGTTTTGTGGTGGATTAGTGACCAAGTGACTATTTGTAACTCGCCTCGAAAATACATTGCCATTTGACATATAGCTTCTACATCTGTATGTGCGACACCACAACAGTGGTGAAAGTACTCAATCTTCGGTGGATGTAATCATTCTTGAGCTTATTTCAATATTTAAGACCACGATTCAATTGTTTAGAGCTTTGAGTTTGTTTTAAATAATTTGGGTAACCAGTGTAAGTCTAAGCGATGGCCTATACTGTGGAACAGCAATTGGAAAACGTTCATTACAACTTCAAAACAAATCGTGTATCAACCCACTGGTCGAAAAGCTTATGAATGGAATAGGAATAATTGGGAATACATTTTGATAATAAGTTAGATTTCTCTGATAAAATGTACTCTCCCGAAAAACTGTGCATATGAATAGCAAGCACCGAAAACCAATCGTTAGCAGAGTATAATGTTTACCGAAGTCATGTCCAGAAATAATAAACACACTTCTTTCTGGATGAAGCTTGTGTTTGCTCGACTTTCTCAATCGAAAATACCCATACCCAAATATGCCCTCAACATACGGAGAATTCAAAACAAGTCGTTTGGCATAAAACGTACGCTCGCCTTCGGAACCAGAATGTAAGTGAACCGGAGTGTATAATGAACGATGTTGAAATGGGCTTTCCATTGAATCTAAAGGTCCATTAAAGTTTTCAGCTGTGAGCCTACATTAAGTCGCACATACTGCAGTGTTAACATACTTGGTTACTTGCATACTTTTTGTTTAAACTTGCAATGTTGCTGTATAGGGTGAGTACGTAACAGAATATTGAAATAAGCAAACGCACACCTGTATCTTCATTGAACATTGCTCGAAATCTCTGCTCATGTATACTTTCGAAATTTGTTTTCATCGATAAGTAAGATTGCGTGTACTTCTGGCATTTAGCTGAATGCAAACATTCCAATATTTGTCATCTAGTTTCCACTTGTTTTCACAGTTGAGCTCCTCCTATATGTTGCCAAAATATTGTGCGCACTTATGTATAAGCAGAAAATAAAAAATTGGGCAAGTACAATGGACTACCTACTTACATATTTGATTTGATATATAGTATGTATAGAGTATGGAGGATAAGACATCGGTGTCCAAAAACAAAGCATGTTAAGTTTAATCCTTTAAATTTTAAACACAGAATTAATTGCCACAAGTTTTCTTGTCTTGGTTTTTGTTATTACTTAGTTGGGATACAAGAGAAACTGTATAGGTCAGCCAGTATCTAGTTGGGGCTGAAGTTTTTATACGAAATTTGTGAGTTTAGTGAAACTTGATATTTTTAGAAGAAGAAAAATTGCCCCAAAAAATTTTGCAAGGATATTGTCTTCCTTGTTCTGTGAAAAAGGAATAGTTTGTGAAATTTAGAACTCCAAAAGTTGAAACTATCAACTTGAGTTCAAAGTTCTGATTTTTGAATGCAGTGAGTTCAGTGCGCATACACAGGTCGCTAACATAATTTAAATTGCAAAACCTTATGAACATAATCATTTTATTTATATAATATCATTAGAATATCAACGCAACAATGATTTTAGGCTAAGGAAGGGCTTTATTTATCTGACCAAACTGCTGTGCGAAAGATGACGTGTATTCACATATACGTGCGTATACATCAATGGTTGAACTCCGCTCCAATGCAGAGCTGCCCTTCTACAGTGATGAATTAAAGAAGCTTACTGGCATAAAAATTGGTTGGTATAAAAGGTGGCCTTCATCCAGGAGATGGCTGCTTAGTCTTTCTGTACACAGATATCCTCAAGTCATAAGGTATAATATTATCAGTTGACTTCCAAGCTGCTATTAAGGCTTTTTAGTCAATGAGAGTAAAGCTTGAACTTGTCAAGATGGGAACACGAATATTAAAGATAAAGATGATGTTAAAATTGAAAGTTTGGCAGCAGGAAAGTTTGCACAAATTAATGCCTTTGATGCGGATCACAGACAGGCGATTACTTATTGACTTAATGTAGATCACCTTCGCTATGAGCCCCTTTCCCACGACGAACCCGGATCCAAATATGTGCAGCCTTTTGTGACAGCTTAATTTATGTCGCAATCTTTCCTTTTCATTATTTCTGATCCTATCTAGCGGATTGCCTGGATCGCAGTTATATCAGGTAGCTCCGGGAATGTATAGGGTCCCGAAATTTTAGGAGCACAGACTTAGATGCTTGTCCTTTTTTGTGGCGTGTCTTCTTCGTCTATTCTGTCTCTCTCATGTATTGTTTTACATGGTTGGGGTGTCAGACCAACGCACAACCATCGGTCAGCACGAAAACTTGCCTTTTGCCTATGCCACTCGCTGCATACATTGAGATAGTTATGCAGGGTCACCACGTAAAGACTGTATGTCAGTAGGAATTGCCCAGGGGCAGGGTTCGTAACTGGCTTCCGCCTGGTTGAAAGCAAATAGTCATTAGCTTTTAATTGCCATTGGATGAGCTGAATTCTCCAGCCCAAGAAGGGCACCCGGAAATATAATTTTCATTTGATCATCATAATTATTTAAACAATTACATCGATGTAGTTGTTTATATAATAGTGACATCAAGCCTGTATTTTGAATGGGTCATATATTATGTTACATAATTATGTGAATGTTTTTTTTGAACCTATGATATTTGATGCTTTGTTTATAAGATTAAAAGGGCACAGAAAATATCAAACATCCGATATAAGGTGACATATGAATTTAAACTGCGCGCGTCGAAGGATTTGGAAATTGTTCTTTCTTTTTAGGTTGGTAGTACTGTCAGTGACATCTTTGTGAAATTTCATGTCAAATAATATTCATAGTGTTTGAGATACGCGTCGTTTTGTGAGCTGCTAAAAGTGAGTTTTTCGTTTTTTGCGATGTCGAAATTTATTGAGCAAAGAATTTGCATTAAATTTTGTTTGCGGAATCAGTTTTCTGCTGCGGATACGTTGAGGATGGTGCAGAAAGCCTTTGATGATGAGGCTATGTCTAAAAAAAATGTTTACAAGTGGTATAGTGATTTCCAAGCCGGCCGTGAACGTGTCGAAGACGAAGAGCGTTCTGGGCGACCATCAACCTCAACCGATGAAGCTCACGTCCAACAAATCAAAGATTTGGTGTTGAAAAACCATCAATTAACGATTAGAGACCTTGCTGATGAAGTTGGCTTATCGAAAGGCTCAGTCAATACCATTTTGAAGGATGCTTTGGGCCTCAAGCGCGTCAAATCTCGACTGTTACCGAAAACAATGAATTTTTTGTAAAAAAGGCGTCGCGTTGAAGTGTGTGAAATAATGCTTTCCGACTACCAGGATGTCATGAAACGCATTATAACTGGCGATGAGACTTGGATCTATGCTTACGACCCCGAACCAACCGATCAATCGAGCGAATATCGTGCCAAAGGAGAGCCGAGACCAAAAAAACCGCGCCAAAGTCGCTCAAAAATCAAGGTCATGTTGACTGTTTTCTTCGATTATCGTGGTGTTGTGCTTTATGAATTCCTTCCAACCGGCCAAACAGTCAACAAGGAATATTATTTGAACGTTATGCGTCGTTTGCGTAACGCTATCCGCCTAAAAAGGCCGGAATTGTGGAAAGACAATTCTTGGTTTTTACACCACGATAATGCACCATCCCATACCGCACTCGTAATTCGTGATCATTTCGCCAAAAACTCAACCCATATCGTTCCACAACCACCGTATTCACCTGATCTGGCACCGTGCGACTTCTGGCTGTTCAACAAGCTCAAAAGACTGCTCCGGGGACACCGTTTTGATACGATAGAGGAGATTCAAGCCGCAGCGAAGACGGAACTGAAGGCCATCCCGGAAAGTGACTACAACCAGTGTTTCAAAGATTGGAAAATCCGTTGGCATAAGTGCATTGCATCGGGAGGGGATTACTTTGAAGGGGATGAAATTGATTTGGAAGAATAAATAAAGAATTTTCAAAATAAATACAATGTCACCTTATTTTTTGGACACAGTAGTATCTTATATTTTAGCTCAGTATTTCCTTGACCAGTTTTGTAATATTTTTAGCACAAAATAAAATGCAACTCAGTTGAATTAATATATGAGTTATTGTGTGAAAGAGTTCGCAAAGGAAAAAATTCCACCCTGTTTCAACAATTTTTCATTCAAAACAGAATAGCGAATATGTTCGATGTTGACACAGCACAAGAAAGTTTGAAAGAAAAAGAAAGTTGGAATGACAAACTGAAAGTGTAAGAAAATTTCGAAATAAAATCATAAAAAGATGTTGTTGTATTGTGCATGGTGTTTAACATTCTGTTACAGTATGAATGTCCATCATACTCATATGCTGTTCATACATATATTTCCAAAGCTTAGTTTTTAACATTTTTCTATTGGCTTAACGAGTCAATGATGCTAGATGCCCGACAGTCCTTCAAATTTAATTTTGTTTAATTAAGTATTTTTATTAAAAAGCAGTCCATAGTTTCATCACTGACTTTTATTTAATTAGCTCAACACTAATGAATTAAACTAGCTGTGTCATTTTTCTGCTTTGTATAAAAGTCAAGCTTTGAACAGACTACGTATATCGTCATCATCAGATCAATGTACCTATTATATATGCAATTCCTTGATGTGACGTTCTTTGCAGTTACAAGAGCAATCACTTTATTTAGCATGTACACTGACTTGTAAAACATTTAGTCAAAGCAGTCACCAAGGAATAGAACTCCATAAACTATGCTTTGGCATCCTTAACTAACCAGCGAAAGTAACGGTGTTAAGGTGCCAAGTCCTGGCATTGCAATATAAATATTTATATACATATTTTATATAGGTATACCATTACATTACCCATAATTGAAGGCTTTCATCAAAATTACCACTTAAAAGTGAACCTTTTGATGCCATAATGGTGCATACGTTTTGTGTGTACCATATATTTTAATGGTTGAAAATACTGAAGAATGTTAGGGTTTTGGAGCTTGCGATTAATTACACGTACACTTGCTAACGTAGGAGGTTTTTTCTTTAAATAACGTGTATGTTTTTTGTTTATGTTTCCGGATCAATGAATGTTTGGGCGTTAGTATGTGTGTTACCCTTTGTAAGAGTATCTCTTTTATTCAGCATGACGTGTTTTGGCTAGACATTTATATAAATAGATGAAAAATGAATGATGTTCAGTTTTAATTTTAATTGGTTAGACTAGATGAATAGAACTAATTTAAACACCAGATACAGGGTGTTGTGTATTCCGATTTTTAGTTAATTCTTGTAAATATTCGAGACCGGAATATATACACTTATATCACAGACAAATATTATATCTAATATTTGTCTGTGCTTGTATACTAAGAATTTAATAAAAGCCCAATTTCAAGGTCTTTTTCCGAACAAAGGTTTCTGTAGCAGCGTTATTGTACACCTTTTCTTCAGATAAAATCAAAAGCCTTTTTTTGGTCAAACCGTTGCCATAGATAGCAAGAAATTCAGTCCTAAAACCTGTTTAAGAAAAAAAAATTTCAATTATATTTTTTGACCTTAAAAAAAATTACATGTAAATAATCTTTTTTTTTTGATAATGCACATTATGACAACCAGAGATGGAACTTTAGCATTGGCATTGAGTTTTAATTGGCATTGGAATAAACCAAACCAATTAAAAAAAATCATTGGCATTGGAATTTTCAATGCTAATGGAAACAAGAAAGCATTGGCATTGGTTCTTCCAATGCCAATGAAAAAGCTATATTTTAACGAAGAAATTAATTTCATTGATTCAAAGGCATTTTTTTTAAATATTAATTTATTACTGATTGGTTTTTAATATCACCACTCTCTCGAACTGTTCGTCTATGATCTTGTGATCAAACATTCCAGCGATAGAAAACAGTTGTTCGACTGGTGCTGAAGAGGATAATGTAGGGTTGTATTTTTTGAACATTTTCTTGATCAATATATACCCATTCAGCGATTCCATGGAACAATCCTCGTTTACCAAGAAACAATGCAGTTCTTTTCTGAAAAGAACGATTTTCGCGCTTCTAGAAAGCCGTTGCTGGATTGGTTCTGAAAGAAAGCAGAGATAAAAATTTTGGAATACTCAAGACATGAATATAATAAGGAAAAAAAATGGATGCCCTTTTACGAAAGATATTTTTTCTCTTCGTTCTGAATTGGCATTCATTTCAGGGCCATTTACGATATCATTCTCAGTGATATTTTGAAGGAATTGTATATTGCAGTTTGGGGAAGTTTCACTCCAAATCGAAACTTGTTTAGCACAATTCATAATTTTAACTGTAGGGCATGTAAAAGCCGCAATAACAGCATTGTAAGGTGAAACTTGAAGCTCAAAAAAAGGTCGAAATCTATTAACTAATGCATTTTGCATCGCTTTTGAAACTTCCTTCAAGTATTTTACGGACAAGGAATCTCCAAATTTCGACAATTGAGCTTAATTTGTCAGCAACGTTAGTGCAAGGTAGCCGAAATATGTATCATTTACTTTTTGCAAGAAATCTAAGCCATCGGCATAGTCAATTTCTCATTAATAATTTCACTCATTTTCTTTCTTACGGCACTCTCTTTCAAATAATATCTTCTACCGTTGATTTAAAGTAATGTCTTATCACATGCATCATATATGCCAGGGAGAAGCACAGAAAGTTCAGTTGCGGGTATGAATGTAGGTCGTAAGATTTTCACAAAAACCAAAATTTTTTTTTACCTAACACATAAACAATGCTTTTGCATTAAATTTTTTTATTCATTTCATTGGCATTGACCAATGCCAATTCAAATTGATTTCATTCAAATTTTGCCAATGCCAATGAAAAAGAAAATTCATTGGTATTTACATCGTCAATGCCAATGATTTTGATTTTCATTGTCATTGACTTCATTCAATTGCAATGTTGCTTCCAATTTCATTGGCTATCAAATGCATTACTCCCATCTCTGATAACAACTAAAAAAAAGTTCGTATATAAGGCTTACATAAGGCTTTTAAAGCTTCCACGTTTTTTAAAATAAAAAATAACGTCTCCCAAATAGCGTGTTAATTGATTGATTGTTCAACATCATCAGAGTACACTTTAGTTGTTAAAGAACTCTCTCTACTTTTTGGAACACATTCTAGGAATATGTGTAGTTTTTGAGTTGCTCTGACAGTAGCTACCCTTTTTTAAATCGTTTTTATTACTTATGATAAAAATCGCGTCCATTTATTCTTATTCGCCGATTCGAGTTATTTGCCTAGAGACTGGAAATTGTCAGATAGTAGTTCATGAACATGTGTTATGCATGTATATGTCATGCATCCATGTACTCAGTACTGAAGTTCACTTCTAATGGCTTCCTCCATTTTTTCGTTGATCATTCCTGGTAACATGAAACTTGAGTAATCAATTCGCACCAAAGATATCCGAGTATTCTTCATATGATAAATATCGAGGACATTTTCAAGATAATAAATTATATCTTACATCTTTTTAAAAAAATTAAGTTTAATGTACCTGAAACATTGAAGAATGTCTGTCCCTAAAACAAAAGTTACCTATGTTCAAAGGCTTACTATCAAAACAAAGGTTATGCTACGGTTTTAATAACAGGTATATTAATGTACCTACAAGTCCTTTTGATTCCCTTTAACTTAATGGATAAGGAAAAAAGTCCTATCTGCAGAATTAATTTTTTTCAATCCCACGAACTCCCTCCCAATTGATTTGCATTGTTATAAGAATTACCAATCCGATTGCAGCATTGACCAACTGATCAATACAGACTCCATTCCTAACGAGATACGTAGAAATACAGAACAACAAATTAATTCCCAATTAAACAGACTACTTCCCAAGTACAAGGAAGAATTCAATCGGCATATCCAAGAACGGTATTATAAAGAATTCGAATAATCTTTACTCAATCGCACCAATGGGACTCTTTGGGTTTTTTAAAATGCCATTCGGCCTCAAGAATGCGACAGCAACAAAATAAAGGTGAATGAATGACATAACTCGAGCTAACATCAATAAGATCTGTTAAGGATATCTAAACGACAAACTGATATTCTCTAGAACCTTAAAGAGCATTTCAATTCCCTTAATTGAAACTTTGAAAATTGACCGAATGAAGCATAAAGTTACAATTCTTTCAAAATTCCCTTATGAAAAGAAGACATGAAACTTTTTCCCAACGGTATAAAGTGCATCAAGGAAAAATAACTTCAGAGTTTTCTGGGAGTAACAATCTTTTTATTTACTGCCAACGAAATCACAAAAATAATAAATAATTGCAAATCCTGTTTAGAAACAAAATAACAAAAAACTAAACGAATCAAACTAAACCAAATTCTTAAGCTCAACTCGATAAAAGAAAAAACTTATCATATCACAGATAGTGTAGCTTTAGCAAAAGATGGCTTCACACACCCTAGTTTTACAGACAGCAACAGAAATCAACGACACATATGTTAATTTCTTGAAACTTCTAAATTTAAAGACCAGTGCCATCAATTGTACCAAATTCCAAGTTCTAGCAATAAAAATCACAAGCAATTACAAAAAAGTCATTCACAACATCTTAACTCCTATGCCTTATAATATTTTTCCTAGAAGTTCTGCTTACTGAATACTTTTTCATTGAAATAAATAGCACGATGTACCATATATAAAAATATCAATATATTATTCTACTTCGAACAAATTGAGCTCTTAAAGAAACTCATGAAATAGAACTCAAAAACTTGATATAAACACGATAATATTGAAAAATATTTAACATGAATTGTCAATAAATGATGTGACAGAAGCATTCTGCTTGAAATATTTTTTTTAATAATTATTAACAACTGTGCGATTTAAATATTTAACAAAACTTTACGGAAGGAGTTTTATTAAGGTTGAGAGGTAAGGTATCCTTTAGCAGCTTGCATTTCCTACACGCGCCTTTAGCCCCGTGAGAACAACGTGCTGATCAATGAAGGCTATGACGTACATAGATGGCAAGGAAAAACAAAATTGTATTTTAGTTCATAAGTGGCAATATATTTTTTTTTTAAAACGACTTTCTCATAAATCTATCTTACAAAACACCCAGTACCGGTGTATTTGCAAGGCTGTGGAATACTAAATATTTTGTGCTACTCGTTTGCTGCTTTTTTATAAATGTATGTAAACTATACTATGCAAATAAATTACACCGTCTCACGACCACGGAGGATATACTTATCCTGATTGTGGTTTAATTAGGATAAGTAATATTGCATATGAAGAACACATTAATTCAACAGAATGGGAAGTAATAATTTATGCCACAATGATATGATATGTAAAACTTTATAGATGTTAATAATTTAATTGCGTGCCTTTTTATCTACACCAACAAGTCCCGACAAAGGTTGAGACGTTTGGCTTAGAATATTTGATAGTCAAAATGTTTTTACATTTTTTTTTTTAGAAATCGCCACTTTTTGTTGCAAAGTTTGTTTCTTTAGCATAGTTTCCGGAAGCCATACTACAGTCTTTGTCTTAAAACAATGACTTGCAGCTTAAGCTTAGTTCTATTTATAAGTTAACAAAAATTTTCTTTATTTGTTATTTGCACATTTGTTTACATACCATGAACTTGAATATCGAAATGTAGATTCTGAATTACCCTGACTTCTAGTAAAGAGGACAACTTACGTTTTCGTACGCAGATGAATATCTTTGGCTCTTTATTGCTATTTTTCATATTATTTCGAGACATGAAATTGTACTATGAATGTCATTTAAGTTTAGTTTCAAGATATTATTGTAGGCATTCAATTTTTTTTGTACACCACTGTAAGTGTTCTCGCATGACACATTAATATTCAAGTATAAATATACACTCTTAAGATAATGTAGTAAATATGAACCGAAATAAGAACTACTCTTATATTGTACTGTTCTCATCATCTCACTTTTTACATAAGCATACGGTTTTATATGAACTTATAAATACAGCCTGTTATGTCTTTTTTCCTTTCTTCTCAATAAACCATCGTAAGTTAAACAACTCGTCTGTGTTTTATTTTACTTGACCCGCTCGCCTATCCTACAAATTCAGAAGTGGGATACCGTTTAATTTAATCTGCTTTCCAAATTATATTTTGACAAAAGTTTTAATTTTTTTTGAGTGTTTAACGTAAATTCGAAAATGTCCGAATTGTTCAAACAATTTATTAATAAAGCAAATGTCCCTGTCCTTAAAAATATTTTGCGATCGATTGGCTTGAGAACTGATGGCTGTAAAGCGGTGTTAAAATTACGGATCGAGGAAGCAGTTGAAAACTATACGGATGAGAATCTGCAAAATCTTGCACGAGGATTTATGTCCGATTTTAAGCAAAATAACCCTGAGTCAGCCGACGAGCACGAGTCTGAGTCGGAAGGAACGCTTGACGAATCACCTGTCCGTGCATGCTGCACCGACGTCGATGAGGAGCTTAACAATCTACGAGAAGCATGCAAAAAGAAGGAAGAAATAATCTTGCTGAAGCGGAGACTGAAAGAGCTGTACATGGAGGATAACCAAGAAAACCGCAGTGTCAGACCACATGTTTCGCAAAACTTCAAGGATATGGAAGACCTGTTGTGTCCATTCAGTGGAGATGACCACTTTCCCATTGTCCATTGGGTAGAACAGTTTGAGGAGAACGCTGAAACTCTGCAACTGGATGATCGAACCAAGTTCATATTCGGAAAGAGGCTCCTTGGTGGCACCGCCAGGCTTTTCGTGAGATCTCTAAAATTGCGCGATTGGAAAGAGCTGAGAGATGCACTTCTGGGTGAGTTTAAGCGTGTTGTAACTAAAGCCGATATCTTCAGTGAACTAGGTGCAAGAAAGAGACGGCGGGATGAAACAATTCAGCAATATGTGCTCTCCATGCAGGAAATAGCTTCGCATAACCCCATCGAGCAAGAAGATTTGATTCAGTTCATAATCAAAGGCATACCCGACTCTGAAGTCAACAAGTGCATATTGTACAGCGCCAACAACATCGAGCAGCTAAAAATCTTGCTGAGACAATACGAGAAGTTTAAAAACAACAGTCGCGATAGTGCTCCGCCTAAACCAAGCACATCTCAGTATCACAGCAGCAGCCAAAACAGGCAAAAAAATAGTGCTTTCAAGAATCGAGAATACACTAGAAATACACCTGTCAGTGATTCATGTGCGAAAAAAGAGTTCACGTGTTTTAAATGTGGTATTCGTGGTCACTTCGCAAGAAATTGCCACAGTTCTAAACCAGTTTTGACTCTTAACAACAACAACAATCACCACCCACAACTAAGCAGCTCTGATAACAACGAAGACGATTTTAATGTAAACAACGTCTATGCAGAAAACATTAACAACGTTTCCAATCGTAAAACCAAGCGCATCGTGTCACAGTGTAGCCCAATTCCTAATGACTTTGAGAAGCAGATTTCTTATACATTCACCGATGGACAATCCGAATATTCGTGCACTTTGACCTCACTTTTGGACTCGGGGAGTCCTATAAGCTTTGTGCAAGAGAAGTTCTTGCCGCAACCTTTGATTTCACCATTGGATAATAACAGTCATTCGTATTGTGGAGTAAACAACAGCCCGCTTCAAGTGTTGGGAAGTGTCAATTCGTTTATATTTTTTGATAATGTGAAAACTAATTTATGTTTACTTGTAGTGAAAAATCAATCAATGAGTTATCCAATTGTTCTGGGAAGAAATTTCATCGACAGAATTGGCATGGTTTTAAAGAGAGCAGACAAGAAGGATGAAAAACAAAATCTGATTTTGCCAGAATCAAGCAGCGAGGAGTGTAATCGTTCTTCAGGTGTATCATTGTCGTCATCTAGTTGTCCAGAAACTCATTCATATGTGAATGATTTGTCGTCATCGTCTTCAAGTCAGTGTCGCCGTCCGCATGTAAGTACATCTAGTGAAGAATCTCTGTTTATAAAACAAATTTTGAATATCGATATAAGTGATAAAAACATAGATTTTGATATAAAAGTAAATCCAGATATACCAATAAATATACAGCGAAGTGTTAAAAAAATAGTCAAGCCAGCTTTTTGTGAATCTGTTAGGAAAGTTATACCTGGAGAGGATCAGTTCAAAATGAAAATAGTTTTGTGTAAAGATTTTCCGTTTCATAGCTCGCCGCGAAGGTTACCATATTCACATAAAATCGAATTAGAGAGGATTCTTAATGACTTATTAAGCAAAGGTATTATACGCGAATCTAGTTCAGAGTATGCATCACCTATTGTTCTTGTCGAGAAGAAAAATAAAGAGCTAAGACTGTGCGTAGACTTCAGGGAACTTAACAAAATTACTCTTCGTGACAACTATCCGTTGCCTTTAATCGAGGACAACATTGACCGGTTAAAAGATAAGAAATACTACACAACATTGGACTTAAAGAATGGGTTTTATCATGTGCCGCTTGAAGAGGAGTCAATGAAGTTCACGTCGTTTACTACACCGATTGGACAGTATGAATTTACCAAAATGCCGTTTGGGCTTAAAAACGCACCATCTGTTTTTGAGCGTTACATGAAGCATCTGTTTGGTAAATTGATACAGCAATCGAAGATATTGACTTATCTAGACGACATTCTTATCGCGACGGAAACTTTAGAAGAACATCTTGATATTCTTAAAGAAGTAATTGGCATTGTCATCAATAAAGGCTTAACACTCAGATTGGACAAATGTGCCTTTTTACAAAGTGAGATAACGTATTTAGGTTATAAAATAACCGAAGCTGGCGTAAGTCCGAATGAAGTTAATCTCAGAGCTATTCAAAACTTTCCGTTACCTATTTCAACTAAGGACATTCATAGTTTTCTTGGGCTTTGTTCCTATTTTAGGAAATTTATTCACCAATTTGCCAACATCGCAAAGCCTCTGTATGACCTGTTGAGGAAAGATACTCCATTCGTGTTTGGTCCTAAAGAAATAGAAGCTTTTAATTTGTTGAAAAACAAATTGATTTCAGCGCCAGTTCTATCAATTTATAGCCCCAATAATTCAACAGAACTTCACTGCGATGCCAGCTTGCATGGATTTGGAGCAGTCCTACTGCAAAAACAAAGTGATGCCAAATTTCATCCGGTATTTTACTTTTCCAAGCGGGCTACTGATGCTGAAAGCAAATTCCATAGCTATGAACTTGAGACCTTGTCCATAGTCTATGCTTTAAGGCGGTTTCGTATATATTTGCTAGGTATTCCGTTTAAGATCGTGACAGATTGCCAAGCTCTTGTCCTAACGCTAAATAAAAAAACGTTGAATCCGCGAATATCACGATGGGCTCTGGAGTTACAAGCTTACGATTATTCTGTTGAGCATAGAAAAGGTGATCGAATGTCACATGTCGATTCTTTAAGTAGGTCTTTCAACATTTTGTATGTCGAGGATGAATCTTTTGAATTTGTTCTCGCCGCCGCACAAAAACATGACCCAAAAATAGTTTCAATCGTGACAGAGTTGAGTAAGTCTGAAAGTCCGCACTATGAGATGGTTGATGGATTGATTTATCGAAAAGCTAAAGACAAGATTGTTTTTTACGTCCCATCTCACATGGAAGAGCAGGTTGTTAGAACTCATCACGAGTCACTATGTCATTTAGGTGTCGACAAATGTTTTGAACATTTATCTGGGATTTACTGGTTTCCAAATATGAAGGAAAAGATTAGAAAAGTTATTAAGGGCTGTCTAAAATGCATTTATTTTTCACCGTGCTCTGGGAAATCCGAAGGGATTTTACATCCAATCCCAAAAGGCAAGATCCCATTCGATACGCTTCACGTCGACCATTTAGGTCCGTTTCCAACATCTCGTTACAACAAGAAGCACATTCTAGTGATGGTAGATGGTTTCACCAAATTTTCCAAGCTGTATTCGACTAAAAGCACTTCAAGTAAAGAAGCTATAGAATGTTTAAAAACCTATTTTGCGAACTATTCTAGACCTAACCGAATAGTATCTGACCGTGGGACTTGTTTCACCTCGAAAGAGTTTGCGGAGTTCTTAAAAGATAACAATATTCAGCACGTCAAGGTAGCAACCCACTCACCGCAATCTAATGGTCAGGTTGAACGGTTAAACCGAGTAATAACACCAATGCTTGCGAAAGAATGCGAATCGTTTACTACAAGTAATTGGGACAAATACTTAGGAAAGGTTGAGTTTGCTATAAACAACAGTGTAAACCGAAGTACAGGTTTTACACCTAGCAGTTTGCTCTTCGGTAGGGATCAAAAGGGAAGATTCTGCGACAAGGTAAAAGAGTTTTTAGCGAACAACTTAGAATCTGTAGGGATCAATCTAGATGAGATTAGAGAAGAAGCTCAGGGAAAAATCGAGAAAGAGCAAATCAAAAATAAAAGATATTACGACAGCCGTCACAAAAATCCAACAGTGTATAAACCAGGAAATTATGTTATGATTAAAAACGTTGACACAACTCCGGGCATTAACAAAAAGCTTTTGGCCAAATTTCGTGGGCCGTACGAAGTGAAAAAGGTTTTGCAAAATGACAGGTATGCTATAGGTGATATAGACGGCTTACAATTAACAAGATTGCCATATAAAGGTGTGTGTTCTCCGATAAACATGAGGTTATATGCGGTGCCTGAAGCTGATTTGAAGCCTGATGAAAATGACAAAGCAAACGAATAAATTAAAGTAAGAAAACTAACGAGCACATTTACCTTTGAATAACGATTACCTTAAAAGATAAAAAAACGCTGTTTCAATAAAAAAAAATGTTTGTTTGTTTGCATCTGCCAAAATGTCGATGGACATTTCTTTCAATATTTTAAGTGTTAACATTTTATATTGGAAATATATAGTAATTTAACTTTTTTTTAATTTCAAAGATATTCAACTTTAAATTCCTTGATAACCATTTTGAGATAACAAATTTAGTTTAAATGTTTAACTTCGTTTCTATGTTATAGTTGTATAACTTTTCATATTATTCCTTTGTTATATTAAAAATGTCAACTAAATGTTTATTCGTGAAGCGTTTCAATGAAAGATTACTTGTATTTACTATAAGAAGCATATTGTGAAACTTGTCAATGAAAAGATAATATTCGAACAAATGTTATTTCGCATTATTTTATATAACTATATTATGTAAAAACGAATGTATCTAATTGATCTAAAAAAATGTTTTATGAAAATTATATAAGTGAAAGAAATTGTAATCGGGTCGATTATACGGTCAGAATGGCCGAGTTGTAGGCATTCAATTTTTTTTGTACACCACTGTAAGTGTTCTCGCATGACACATTAATATTCAAGTATAAATATACACTCTTAAGATAATGTAGTAAATATGAACCGAAATAAGAACTACTCTTATATTGTACTGTTCTCATCATCTCACTTTTTACATAAGCATACGGTTTTATATGAACTTATAAATACAGCCTGTTATGTCTTTTTTCCTTTCTTCTCAATAAACCATCGTAAGTTAAACAACTCGTCTGTGTTTTATTTTACTTGACCCGCTCGCCTATCCTACATTATCAATATTCAAAACTATCATAATTATACTATATATACGAGCATCATTGCCTGAAAACAAAAAAAAATACACATGCATACGTACGTGTTTCGTATGAATTTAGATTAAGATATTTTCAAGATAAGATTTTTGAAAAATCATATTCATAAAACAAACAAGTTTAAAAAGTATCGTGGAAACACATGGGCTTGTCTTGCTGTTTGGTTTAGAGTGCCTGCTTATTAAGTATGTTGGTAAATTTGTCTATGCTACCAGGTTAAGATTACTTATCTTTAACTTATAAAGTTAAATGCATGGTTTCGCTTTACTTTTCCTTGAGAGTGACACAATAAAAATGTTTGACAGATAGCTTTGTAATTACATAAACAATGTTTTAATATATATATGTTTCTCTTATATTTAGTCGCACCGCATCTACTAAAAGAACTGTATATCAATGTGTAAGTACTCGTATATTGACCTGATCGAATGATCCTTTTTGTTAGCCGTACGCTCGCTTGCTCTTTTTTTTATTTACTGCGGCAAATATTACAATTTTCAAACAAAAAATTTAAGAATAACAGAGATGTGGATTTGTTATACCTTTCTACTGTCTGAGTTTTCGTTCGAAAGAACAGCTTTAACAGACCGAATTTTGGTATACCAATACGAATAAATTGTAGCACGTTAATTCTGGTCAATTAATTGCTGTACTATATGTTTCGTGGGTCAATAAAACGTCTGTGCAGTAGTTTAAGTCTCGTAAGAAGCCTACTTTTTTGTTGACGTAGTGCGTTGGTTGTTGCGTTGCGGTAAATATAAACATTTTCATTTGTTTGTTATTCGTCGGTCCATGTTAGTCAGATTTATTCGTTTGTCAAACAACTTAAGATCTATGCAAGAGGCTGATCTGGGATAAGACGAAGTATCAGTCGCTTTCAAATCGAGTCGATTCTCGACACTTCTGTGACCTCACAATATGAACAGTAGGTTCCCTATAGTATTTGGTGAAGGATTACTCCAATTGCAATGTTTGGTAGCCATGAGGTAATAAATCCCTGTCTCGAGCTCTGAGATAAAACAGGTTTGTTGAGTAGTTCCAGTTGCATAGACTGCGACCACATACAGCCTCTTCCCACTACGGAGGAGGATGCATAT
The DNA here is from genome assembly GCA_963555765.1 of Orthonevra nobilis. Taxonomy (NCBI): domain Eukaryota; kingdom Metazoa; phylum Arthropoda; class Insecta; order Diptera; family Syrphidae; genus Orthonevra; species Orthonevra nobilis. The sequence continues at coordinate 41,480,768 of OY743227.1, forward strand.
GATGCAAGCCTCTAGCACCTGGAATCTACGCACTTCACCACTGTACATTACGTTATGACGCAGATTTGTTCTAACAAAGATAGCGACACCACCACCTCCGTTGGTGTTGGGTCTGTCCCTTGTTATAATACCATACTGACTGTGTCTCAACTTGTGCCTCTGAGACAGCTTGGTTCTGCTAACCAAAAGAACATCGGGGCTTCGATCTTCTTACAACTTGAAGAGTAAAGCTCTTCGTTCGATATTTATTAGCACATTTACATACATTCACAGAAAGGGGGGTTTCTCCACCAGCGAACACAGTAAGACAAGAGGCGCGTTAGACTCTGCAGCAGAGTGTCGATACGATCTACGCGTGTCGCCTGTTCCTGTATTTGCTGTTGCGACTGACTTATTTTCCCTGAATAGAAAACAAAATAGACAGCATATCAACATCACCGCTAGGTGCTCCAGGTCGTCAGGCCTTCGGTGCTTGTTGTACCGTACTCCTCGAGCAGGCAGCCATTTGGCCGTAGGTCACGTTAGGAGTTACGGCTACGGGCAGGCTTAATCATACCAGGACTGATTTTCGATGTCAGTGTTACTAAGATAAAATTGAGCTTATCCTGAGATAACACTTCACCACGTCATCAATCGGTAGAATCCAAAGCAATCAGCAAAATCCGATTTGCCACCTCAATTAGGGAACTATGCTTTTTTCATTTTGAAACTTTATAATATGCTCGTGTATCATTGGTTTTGCAGAACAGAAAACCAATTAATTTTGTTTTTCTTCGTCTATAATATCACAAAGCCTCAAATGATGTTAAAACGGCAGTCGAACTGTATCGCAAGTCTCCTAAAGCAAAAAACAAAAAACCCCAACCCTTATATACTCCTATTGATTTTCTGTTTCACACCTTATGCTAACGAACACCGAGTATTCATTATCAAGGACATGATTTCGCATTAAATACGAAAATAATGTTAAAACGTAAGGACATACAATAAGGATGAGTTTTCCCTTGAAATTGTCAACAGAACAATAAATCAGGCAATTTTGTATGACGGGAAGCTGGCTTAAAAGTCATTATTTTTTTTTATATTACGCTGAGATAAAATATCATCATGCGAAAAGGATTCCTTACCTGTCTGATGAATAAATGAGACGATGTCACAACATATGCACATCCTACAGAAAAATTTACACAGGTTAAGAGCAATGCTGAAGGATCGCCTGGTATTCCTTGACTGACTCCCAGGGAGAACTTCCGAGGGACAGTTGTAAAAAAAATATTCAAAAGAACTTTTCGATTCGCTATCAATTTAATTCTGATTTCGGTGTTTGCCACATCCCTGTTTGTTTGTTGCTGTCTCCTTTTCCAGTCAGATATTCGGTCTCGATTCTGCCGCCGTGCCAACTTAATGGCGTGTAATATTTCACCACGATTTACGAGTGCCGCAGGAGTAACATTCGAGCATAGCTCCAGGAAGCGACTGAGGGCAATATAAAAGACAAGTAAAAAGGCCAAATTATAATACAAATGATTGTATGTATGTATGATTGTACAACTATAAAAAATAATAATAAATGTATCGTTGACAACTGCCCCTGGACTAAATTTTCTGAAAACAACGAGTGACGATTACAGCAGGAAAATCGTAGTTGTGCTTGAATATCGATACAAAAATGGAACTGGCAACAACAATAATAACAATTAAAATTGCACGTACTACTTAATTGTTCTGAATGTTAACTAATGGGGCCCAATGAAATGACTTTAATGGGGGTTAAATCCATCGTGTTTATCCCATTAAACGGCTTGTAATCCCGCTGTTGAGGAAGAGGAAAAGTATTTGAGGGCTAATTATTAAAAATTATGGCATTAAATGGCTTCATACACAAAAAGGTATGCTGGAGGGGTTGAACTGATATGGTGGTACCGTGGTAATAATTTCGTGTTCGCTCTTTTTTCTTTTAATTCCCTAAGTCTTCCTTTTGATGTGTTCATCCATTGAAAATACTGTTTATTTAGTCTTCATGTGAACTTATTATTTGTACGCACATATGTATGCTGTAAATGACATTGAATGAGTTTAACAAGAACGCCAGTAGATTTAGTGGGCGTCTAAGTATCTCGTGGAACGGCACGATGGCGAAATGTTTTTAGCTTATGGCTTGTTGGCATGCGACTGTTATTAAATTACTGATGTTTTATATGTAAAAGAACCGGAGGAAAGTTCATGAATATAAAACAGCAAAAAGAGGAACGGAAATGAGTTTGTAAAGCTTACGTCATTAGGTTTTGTTTTGAAGGGTCTTGGCGACAAATAACATAATACTGTAAGAGGCAGTAAAAATATATAGAAAGCTTTTATTTGTTGACGTCTTTGATGTCATTACTCTTAATTTGTTTCCCTTTGATAAATACATGTATGCGATTATGTACATAAATTAATGATCAAGCAATGCGAATAAAACAGTACAACTCTTATGGTAGATATAATCATAAGACCGTATGCGCTGGACTTCATATGAGGGTATGAATTACAAATACATGCACCTAATAATTATAAAAGTTATATAACTCACAGCACTTTACATTCATTTATATTTATGCTGTAAGTAAATGATGTAAGAAATACAAATTAGTTTGAGTTGCATCGCATTTTAGTACAATCATTTGCAAAAATTTAACAGCTATTTTAAGAGATCAATTCGTAAAAGGATCTTTCATCCCTTTCCTCCCTTTCGTCGCACAACTCTTTCGAAAAAAATCGGCATACCAATAAGGTATGATTTGATATAGTCTAATATTTACTTCTCATAGAGATAGAGGCATTCGAGTTGCAGCAATTGTCTATAAAGCAATTAAAATTGCCAGGGAGGGTGATTTCTTCCTTGAATATACTTGAGTCAATTTTCGAAAAAGAATTTATTTAATTTCATATAAAAAAAAGTATTATGCAATTTGAGAAATAGGTTTAATGTTGGTGATGTGAGAAAGGGTTAAATTTAATTAATATAAAAGCTTAGAGCATTTGCAAAGTGAGGGGATTTAACCACCTGAGAGAGAATGTTATTGCGTTTTCCACCCTGTTTGATGCCGGTGTGTTGGACGTTCCAGACGTTAACGTATTCCAACAAAGATGTGCGTATTCTTGCTTCATGGCCAGTATATGCAATTTTAATAGCTGTATATTACATCACTCGGGTTTCAGTTTTCCTTGAGAACATATTTTTTTTTACTTATGATAAAAAACAAGCTAAGCTTGATCATATTATTTAAGTTTACCTAAAGTTATTTGCAAATCTCTTGTAGGCATGTAAATGTTATTCATTTTAAGATTTTATGTAAAAAAAATGTAAATAGAGTTGAATTTCATTTTTCTGTTATAGTTCACAGAAGGAAAAAATTATATATATCTATTACACAAGATGCCTCTGATGAAATTTTTTTAACTTCGAAATTATTTATAAAAGTCTGACGCGCGAGTGCGTATACGATTTCAGAATATTTATTTATTCACCCTTATTCATTTTTTGTTCTTTCAGTTAAACTGTATAACTGCGTCCTTCACATCTTAATTTTTCAACACTTTCTTCCTACGATATTTTTGTTAATAATTAATTTTCTCCTTCTTTTATGGTTTCTTTAAACTTGAGGCACCTTTGTCTTTACAATCAATTAAGATAAATCCAAGAAGTCCTTCGCCGTGTTTTCCGATCGACCGGAAATCTTCTTGCATGTGTTGGTGTCTTTTTTGTACTACTGTTGTTTTAATGTTGTAATGTTCATAATGACGAATCCATATTTTGTACCCAATAACATTTCGACTCTATGACGCATACTTTTCTTAACTCCACAGGTTCAAAAAACTGCGAAAACAATCCACGCAATGAATGGATGTTAGTTTTGAGAAAATAAAGAAGTCTAAGTATAGCCTAACACCGCATACAAATAAACAAAGTAAAATAGTTAAATGAAAATATAAAAGAAATAATAAGTTTTAAAGGTATACAGAAAAAAAAATTGTTGTAAAGAAGGATTTTGTTTTTATTTTCTTGTATTGACATCCACCTTATATGTCTATTGTAATCGTAGTTTACCGTGGATTTTTATGCCGAGTTTTAGTATTTCTAAAACTAAATTAAACCAACTATAAAGCGAAGATCTGGGGGGTCGATAAGCTAAGACAAAGAAGGTTCTCCATAATTTTTGCAGAAGAGTGATCAAGACCGATAAGAAGCAGATAGTCCCTATATTTGGGAATCACTTAAGTCGAAGAGGCGATATGTTCGGTGACTCCACATTGGATGCTTATTTAAGCTGTACCCTGATAAATGTTGTCTACACGGTTTTCTTTATTCCGTTTCATGGATCCACAAAGACAATTACTTTTGATGACCATATGCTCAATATGAATTCAAGATTTTTAGCAAATTTTACACCATAGGCCCTTATCAGTTTTACTTTAGAGGTCACTCTAGAAGCAAAGCGCTCCGATTGATTGTGAATAACCTTAAATAAGGATATTTGTGTTCTTGAGTATATAGACAACTTTACAATATTTATGAATGTAATGAATAATACGGGGATCCAAGAGGCTACCCCGTTGTCCTACACCAGAGATAGCTTTAATTGTCTAAAAGGTAAAAGGTATGCTAAACAAGACTTGATAGGTTCGCCAATATCATATCCGTCCCACAACAGACAAGCGAGAAATAAAGGAATTTCATCTTGAGCTTGGTGGAAAGCAACCAAGGTAAGGTTTCTTCTGTGCGCATTCCTTTATTAAGTATTTATGAGTGTTGCTAAAATCCTTAGATCTCTTCCCTCAGAAAACAATGGCGATGATTGCGTATTATAATTTCATATTTTTCGCCATTAAATCGCGAGATTTATAACTTTTAAACTCAAAAACGAAACATAAAACTAAACTTAAACAAAAAAATTTTTTGTTAGAAAACAAGTAATAGACACAAGGATAGGACACTATAAGTATGTTTAATTTAACATTTACATTCCTGCAATCGAAATCTTTCAAGGTCAAATCTAAATGCCGTACGGCATTTTTAGGGAGAGCATGGATCAAAGTATTTCTACATACCTCCTCGAGTTGGTAACTTATTTAAACGATTAAAATTGACTGCTCATAGGGAAGACATGCCAACAAAAAAAAAAAACAACCTCATAAGTCAACGAAGAAAAGACGTTGCATAAACAAATGAAAAAAAAATCGAAATATACTTGGTCTGGAAGTTGAGCAGAAAAGCAAAACCAAGGAAATGCTCTGTTTCAATCTGAGAGGACAATTTTGATATCAATGTTCATTTTGCTTTTCTTTCCTTATTTGATTCTGTACTTCTTCCATTTTCGCCCGATTATTTTTCTCGTTCATCGACCATGGACATAATATCAAACAAAAAAGGAAATTTATTTCCATTTCGGTTAACAAAAGTCGATAGTTATTGGAACGGAAATTTAGTTTTATCCGCCCTCTTTTATTAAATTTGAAATAAAGAAATGTCCGCTTGAAATTGAAATATTTTAGGATATTAAATTTCTATGACAATCAGGCAAACGAATACATATGAAATGTAACTATTTTGAATGATAGAAGTACGTAGATGCATTTTGTGTTTTATCTGCACGATTTGTAGTCCCTTGACAGTATTGACGGAACATGACACAGCATAAATCAGAAGGCCGTTTAATTTGAACGACATTTTGTCGTGCCATCCCATTTCTGTTAACATAATGAATTGGAAAATTTCTAGTCGTGGGCATGATTGTTTATTTATTGAATGGGATGGTGATTTGTGTCGCTGTCATAATGTCACTCATTTCTGAATATATGCCTGCGATGGTATGAATATTTAATAAAATGGACAACAAAGGAACATAATCCAAAGTCACAATTTTATTAGTTTTCAATTTAATGAGTATTCAGTTGGTCGCTGACAAAAATAGCACCATTCTCGGCAATCGCAGTCTGTAAAAGGATCCTATCGTGGGTAACAAGGGGTGATACTTATTTGTCACAATCAAAATTAAATGACTTTAAAATGTTTGTCCGTAACAAAATTGTACAACTATGCTGAAATAAATCATCGTTGTAAAAATGTAATTATTTATCAACATAACTTGCTGTAAATTTGTATGCTAGTCATATAGGGATACTCAGACACTAGCATTAAGTCTTAAGCTAAGCTTCCATAGAGCTAAGTCATACAGAGAATAGATAAGTCGGCTAAGAGTGCGCTATGAAAATCAAGTCGACCCTTGCCGATGGTGTTACCAAATGTTGAGCAATATAATATAACATGTCAGTCGTACAAACTGCTGGTGCTGTTTTTCAGTGTTCGCCATGATTGCTAAATTTCTCTGGGCAATGCCTTTGGCGGAATAGAGGAACGCACTTGGCGGAGCGAAGTCAATCATTTAAAATGTTATTGGAGAACGTCTGAATCGAATTATTAGCATTCTGGAGAGATTTAAAGGTATCGAATAAAAAAAGTCATATTTAAAATTTTGGAAAAAAATATTTTTTTTCGAGGTTAAATTCACAATAATATTATAAAAAAGCTGTTAAATGCAAAAAATATTTGAAATTTAAAAATCGAAATCGATTACTTTTCGCCTCTCCGAATCTTTCGTGTTACGAGAGAAGTATTTCTTATTATACATAATGCTGCCTAGGTACTAAGTTCAGCACTTGAACACTGTTTCCTGATATTTTAGAGTTCAATATTTGCAACAAAATTATGTTATATGAATTGATGTTAGAAAAAAAATCTTTTTATATCAAGTTTCCATTTTCTCCTAAAAAGTAAGCGATATTTTAGTTTTGACGAACATGTTGCGCAAGCGGCGTTGAATTTTGAATTGACGTCATTCGGCTGTGCAGTTTACACATGATCCTAAGTCCGACGACAATGGATAGAAGAAGGGCCAGGTAACTAATCAGTGAATGAATGATATTGATGTATGCCGAGTTCTGCAATCCTGGCAATTCTTCAAGCTGAGCTTGAAGAAAATTTAGGGAGTTGAGTATTGTGTTGTTGCTTGGTGGAATTGAACCTAGTATGTCTTTCTCCGTTTTGCTGTTGTGTCTGTTGTTTCATCGGATTGTGAGGCTGTCCTTGAGGTATCAGATGTACTTGCGGCGTTGTCTTTAGGTTCCTTCCATAAGGGGGCTAGTCAATGGATTGGTCGCTTCCATAATCCTGATTTGGTCTTGACATTGACTACGAGAACCATGTTGTCATCGCCTTTGAATATTTGAATCACTCTTCCGATCGGCCACTTGAGATTTGGCGTGTTATCTTCTTTGATGATAACCATGTCGCCGATTTTGATGTTGCTCTTCTCCTGATTCCATTTGTGCCTGTATTGTAGCTCGTTCAAATACTCCATTGACCATCGTTTCCAAAACTAATGTTTCAAATCCATCGAGTGAGGAGATTTGCTATTGCTGGAGCGGTGTCACTGTCGAATTGAGGAACCAGACGCTCATCAATGAGAAAACGCCCTGGAGTCAATGCGGCTAGGTCATTTGGGTCGGACGAAAGATGAGTTAGTGGCCTTAAGTTCAAAATGGCTTCAATTTCGATGTCTCCAGTCTCCAGATGTTCGTGTGTTAAAGACGCCATCGAGACCATTTTTGTGAGGATGTGTTTCGCTGACTTAACTGCGGCTTTCCTTAAACCGCCAAAATGAGGAGCTCTAGGTGGGATGAATTTAAAGAATGTGCCCTTGTTGCTGCTCGCCTTGATGATGGCCTCTTTCGAGGCAGGTGTGTGGAGTACGTCGAGAAGTTGATTTTTTGCTCCCACGAAGTTCGTTGCATTGTCGCAGTAGAGTGTTTTAACCCGTCCGTTCGGCTGATGAATCTTCTTAGGGCTCCAATAAAGGCTTCCGTCGTTAAATCTGTTACGATCTCCAAATGTACGGCCTTGGTGGAGAAGCAACAAAAAACTGCTAAGAATACCTTGTTCGGCATTTTCCCTCTGATTTTATAGTGTACCCATAGAGGTCCTCAAAAGTCAACACCGGATATGACAAATATGTGTTGTGGTCTAGTTCTAGTGCATTTTATGCAGTTATGAACGGTGTGACGTGCCATGATTTTTCCTCTAGTGGGTCTCTTGTCTGAGAATTGATAGGAGCGTTTGTATTCCACAAAGGTTATGGTCATCATGTTTTACTTTTGAACACAGATTCATTGTACGGGATCAATATGGGATGTTTTGCGTTGAAAGAAATGGGTGCGACTTCTAGCCGGCTTGGACTCAAATAACACCCTTTTCATCCAAGAATGGTGCCGGGGTGATTAGCGCGTTTGATCTGCACAGCCCCTTATGACTTGTGAGGTCTTAGATTTCATTGCCAAATGCCGATGCCTGTACTTCCCTCACGGTTACCATAAGGGCTTCCTTGAGTTCGGTTTGGGATAGTGCTGTCTGGGCTGCAGGAGTCTTAGCTCTTTACCTGTCTCTATTGATGAACCGAAGTACATAGCCCACGGTGTGTTGCAGGAAGAAGGAGTTCCGATGATTCATGTGGGTAATCATTTGTTCTGTCCTGTTTTGTGTCGACGCTACCGACACTACGTGTTTTAATTTTCTTTCCAGGTCGGATGGTGGGTCTAACTCTTTTATGAAGGTTCTGGGCCATGCTGACTCATTTCTGTGCAAGAAAAAATGGTCCGTAGAGCCACATATTGCATGGCAAAGCTTTCTGCTGATATTCCTCGAGATAGAAGATCTGCTGGATTTTCCTTGGAAGGACGTGACGCCACTGTGTCGCCATTTTCCCATTTCTGAATTCTTGCCTCGGTTAGCCACAAACGTGTGGAACGATGACGACATTGAATTGATCCATGATAGCACGATTTTTGAATCTGTCCAGAGGAATATCTGCATGTCTTGAAGTCTTATGTCTTACTAAGATACTCCATATGCTTGATCTTATGCATCCACAAATGTGTGGATTTGTACAGCTGTTGAAATTTTTTGGTTGAAAATGTGTCTGGGAACCTTGGCCTGATGAAGGGTTGATAGGGTATTTCTGAAGATTATCCATTCTTCTCTCAGGTGTTCAGGTAACTCGTTGCATGAAGATTTTGGCCTTGATAACCACAGAGTTTCGTGAGATGTAAAATGTCGGACATTTGGCTCTTCCACACAATTGGTCTGATTTTGGTTGCCGAATCAGACCTAACGTTTTAATTGTGCAGTGAACTGATTCGCTAAAGTCGAGGCTGATTTCTTGATCCTCTGCTGGGAGTAACGATGGATCGTTTTGCACACAATTTGCGCAGTTTGAATCCAGCGCTTAGGAGAAGAGAAGTTATTTGGGATTGTGCCTCTTTTGCCAGTCGGACACTATCCGCTCCGCTAATGCAATCGTCGACATTAAAAATTATCTTGGAGTAGTTGGGCTCCGACTGGATGTGTGATCTTATTTTGGACTGCAAAATGTTGTAAGCATTTGGTAGCCAGATACGGTGCTGATGAAGATCCGTAGGTAACGGTTCTTAGTTTGTAGTACTTGATCGTACTTGTGCAGTCGAAACCTAAGGAGAATGGATAAGAGTTCACTTTGGACTGTGGGTACGGTGTGAAAATGTCGTTGAGCTACAACCCGGATGACGTTTTTGCGGATTCGTCAAACGCTACTCTAAGTTTGGTTGAGGTACTGTCTGGCTTCAAGATGCAATGGTGTGGAATGAAGAAATATGCTCCACTGGTGGCTACTTTTTTGATCTCTTGCGTAAGCTGCACAGATTCATATTCATCCATTAACCATACGTAATCTTCCCTTAGGTTCGGGTTTTTGTTGTGTCGTCTCTCCAGGGATCGGTTAAGAGCAATTTGTTTGGAGTCACCTAAAGCCTTTCAAAAAGTTCGTTCATGGAGTCTTTTTTGCAGAATGTACCGAAGGTCGCTGAGGGGTGCGCCATGTCTCCAATTTTTCCAGCTACGACCCAACCCAATACCGTGTAGTATTGGCATCCCGTCGACCATTTGTATCTGTCCGCGACGCAAAAGCTTATGATAGAATTCTGCTCCAAATAGAAGATCGACCTTGTCAGAACGATGGAAGATGGGATCGGCCAAGTTGATGTTCTCAGGTATAGTCCAGGCTGCAGGATCCAGATTTTGTGTGGGTTGGGGAGATACGATGCTTGATAGAATGAATGCTTCTAGTCTGCAGTTAAATTTTCCGATTGTTGATTTTGCACTAATGTTCACAATGCAGAGGGATGATGGTGTTGGTGCAGATATAGGCGTCTGATGAGCCTCTCAGCTATTAAATTTATTTGAGGCCCGGAATCCAGAATGGCTCGAACCTCACACGCTTGGCCGTTGCTTGCGGTCATTACAACTCTTGCAATGGCCAGAATCACGAAACCTTATCTTTTGTCAACTTGGTGAATCGTGGCTACAGTTTTCGGTGCTGTCTTCTCGTTTGTTTGCGTCGGTGTGCTTGCCTGTTCTAGATGCAAGATGGTATTGTATTTCCCTGAGCATTTAGTGCAACATCGTGCTAACCATGTTTTTGCCTTGTGGTCTGCCTTAAAGCAATTCACGCATAAATGTCTTCACTGGGTCCCCTTTAGTCTTTCCGATACTGACAGCTTAAGGATTTTCTCGCAATATCAAATCGGATGTCCTTTGATACCGCACACTTTGCAGCATTCGGTTTACGATGTGGCGACTTTTGTTGCTACTCTGGCCTTGTCCTTTCTTCCCACAGCTTCTAATGATTCGAAGCGGTTCTTCAAGAGCTTTAAGAACCCGTCTATTGTCTGGAGTTCTCGAGGGTTTTGCAGTGATTGCTCGTACAGAAGGTGGCTTTGTCGATCCAGTTTCTTGATTAGCAGTTAGATGAGTAATGGAGCCCAGCGCCTTTAGTGTCGATAGGAATTCGTGAAATTCCCTGATTGACTTCATATCTGAGTTAAGGTTTGGTAGCCGAATAATCCATTGAATGAGTGCTGATGTGAGGGCTTCTTTATTGCTGAATCGGTCATGTAGCGTTTTCCAAGTAATTTAGTAATTGTTTTCAATAACTGTCCGCACTGGAGGAATGGATGCTCGTGAATCATATTCCTAAAGATGTTGGATGATGCGGTCCAACGAATTCATCATGACCTTCTGGTGTGAGGTTGTTTGCTGTCGATTGCATATGCTGAATTTCGATTGATGGGTAGCGATTGTTTATCTGCTTTGTCGTGTTTTGCACGATGATCGCCCTTTGGTTTTTGCTGGCTTTTATTTGTGTCAGTGATTCACTCAACATTTGCCTATACTTGTCGAATAATTGCTTGATCTTGGTGTAGTACTCCGATGAGAAATACTCATCTCTAGTGGAACTGCCAAAACTTTTTGCATTAAGCAGTTTTCTTTTAAAATTTTTGTGAATTTTTATTGAGTTTGAATAACTTATTAATATTGAAAGCATTTCATTATTTGCAACAAAATTATGTAATAAGAGATGATGTAAGAAAAAAAAAATTAAGCTTGGATATTCTCCTATTAATTAAGCGAAATGTTTGTTTAAACGAGAAAGAAGCACGATTTTGAAGCCGGCGTATCATTAAAAGTATAAACGTCTGAATCGAATTATAAGCATTTCGGGGAAATCTGAAGATATCGAAAAAAAATCATATTTTTTCGCCGCCGCTCCCCCCATATTTTTTTCAAAGTCATATTTTAGATGAACTGTGCTTTTAATATTTGATATTTGATTCAAACTGAATACAAATTCACAAAAATTTTAAAAGAAAACTGCTTAATGCAAAAAATATTCGAATTTTAAATATAGAAAATGCTTACTTTTTCGAAATATTTTTCCACTCCTGAAATCGAATACGTATCTGTTCCCGAATCTTTTTTCCTACCAGAAAAGAACTGTTTTATTACATATAATGCTGTCTAGGTAATGAGTTAAGCATTTGGACACTGTTAAAACATATGATGTAAAAAAAATCAAATTTGGATTTTCCCTATCAATTAAGCGAAATGTTTGTTTAAATGAGCAAGAAGCACGATTTTGAAGCCGGAGTTTCATTTAAAGTGTTATTGGAGAACGTCTGAATCGAATTACAAGCATTTTGGGGAAATCCGAAGATATCGAAAAAAAATCATATTTTTTCGCCGCCGCTCCCCCCTTTGAAAATTTCGAAAAATTAATTTTTTTCAAAGTCGTATTCTAGATGAACTGTGCTTCTAATATTAATTTTTGATTCAAACTGAATACAAATTCACAAAAATTTTACAAGAAATCTGCTTAATGCAAAAAATTTCGAATTTTAAATATAGAAAATGCTTACTTTTTCGAAATATTTTTCCACTCTTGAAATCGAATACGTATCTGTTCCCGAATCTTTTTTCCTACCAGAAAAGAACTGTTTAATTACATATAATGCTGTCTAGGTACTAAGTTAAGCATTTGGACACTGTTTCCTGAACTTTTGGAGTTCAATATTTGAAACAAAATTATGTTAAAAGAGATGATGTAAGAAAAAAAAATCAAGGTTGGATTTTCTCCTATTAATTAAGCGAAATGTTTGTTTAAATGAGCAAGAAGCACGATTTTGAAGCCGGAGTTTCATTAAAAGTATTATTGGAGAATGTCTGAATCGAATTACAAGCATTTTGGGGAAATCCGAAGATATCGAAAAAAAATCATATTATTTCGCCGCCGCTCCCCCCTTTGAAAATTTCGAAAAAATGATTTTTTTTCAAAGTCATATTTTAGATGAACTGTGCTTTTAATATTAATTTTTGATTCAAACTGAGTACAAATTCACAAAAATTTTACAAGAAAACTGCTTAATGCAAAAAATATTCGAATTTTAAATATAGAAAATGCTTACTTTTTCGAAATATTTTTCCACTCTTGAAATCGAATACGTATCTGTTCCCGAATCTTTATTCCTACCAGAAAAGAACTGTTTTATTACATATAATGCTGTCTAGGTACTAAGTTAAGTATTTGGACACTGTTTCCTGATATTTTGGAGTTCAATATTTGCAACAAAATTATGTTAAAAGAGATGATGTAAGAAAAAAAAATCAAGGTTTGATTTTCTCCTATTAATTAAGCGAAATGTTTGTTTAAATGAGCAAGAAGCACGATTTTGAAGCCGGAGTTTCATTAAAAGTATTATTGGAGAACGTCTGAATCGAATTACAAGCATTTTGGGGAAATCCGAAGATATCGAAAAAAAATCATATTATTTCGCCGCCGCTCCCGCCTTTGAAAATTTCGAAAAAATGATTTTTTTTCAAAGTCATATTTTAGATGAACTGTGCTTTTAATATTAATTTTTGATGCAAACTGAGTACAAATTCACAAAAATTTTACAAGAAAACTGCTTAATGCAAAAAATATTCGAATTTTAAATATAGAAAATGCTTACTTTTTCGAAATATTTTTCCACTCCTGAAATCGAATACGTATCTGTTCCCGAATCTTTTTTGCTACCAGAAAAGAACTGTTTTATTACATATAATGCTGTCTAGGTACTAAGTTAAGCATTTGGACACTGTTTCCTGATATTTTGGAGTTCAATATTTAAAACAAAATTATGTTAAAAGAGATGATGTAAGAAAAAAAAAATCAAGGTTGGATTTTCTCCTATTAATTAAGCGAAGTGTTTATTTAAATGAGCAAGAAGTACGATTTTGAAGCCGGAGTTTCATTAAAAGTATTTTTGGAGAACGTCTGAATCGAATTACAAGCATTTTGGGGAAATCCGAAGATATCGATAAAAAATCATATATTTTCGCCGCCGCTCCCCCCCTTGAAAATTTCGAAAAAATTGATTTTTTTTCAAAGTCATATAAGCATAAGCTAAGCATTTGGTCACTGTTTCCTGATATTTTGGAGTTCAATATTTGCAACAAAATTATGTAAAAAGAGATGATGTAAGAAAAAAAGTCAAGGTTGGATTTTCTCCTATTAATTAAGCGAAATGTTTGTTTAAACGAGCAAGAAGCACGATTTGAGGCCGGCGTTTCATTAAAAGTATTATTGGAGAACGTCTGAGTCGAATTATAAGCGTTTTGGGGAAATCCGAAGATATCGAAAAAAAAATCAAATTTTTTCAACCGCTCCCCCCTTTGAAAATTTCGAAAAAATGATTTTTTTTTTCAAAGTTGTATTCTAGATGAACTGTGCTTCTTATATTAATTTTTGATTCAAACTGAGTACAAATTCACAAAAATTTTACAAGAAATCTGCTTAATGCAAAAAATATTCGAATTTTAAATATAGAAAATGCTTACTTTTTCGAAATATTTTTCCACTCTTGAAATCGAATACGTATCTGTTCCCGAATCTTTTTTCCTACCAGAAAAGAACTGTTTTTTTACATATAATGCTGTCTAGGTACTAAGTTAAGCATTTGGACACTCTTTCCTGAACTTTTGGAGTTCAATATTTGCAACAAAATTATGTTAAAAGATATGATGTAAGAAAAAATAATCAAGGTTTGATTTTCTCCTATTAATTAAGCGAAATGTTTGTTTAAACGAGCAAGAAGCACGATTTTGAAGCCGGAGTTTCATTAAAAGTATTATTGGAGAACGTCTGAATCGAATTACAAGCATTTTGGGGAAATCCGAATATATCGAAAAAAAATCATATATTTTCGCCGCCGCTCCCCCTTTTGAAAATTTCGAAAAAATGATTTTTTTTCAAAGTCATATTTTAGATGAACTGTGCTTTTAATATTAATTTTTGATTCAAACAAATACAAATTCACAAAAATTTTACAAGAAATCTGCTTAATGCAAAAAATATTCGAATTTTAAATATAGAAAATGCTTAATTTTTCGAAATATTTTTCCACTCTTGAAATCGAATACGTATCTGTTCCCGAATCTTTTTTCCTACCAGAAAAGAACTGTTTTATTACATATAATGCTGTCTAGGTACTAAGTTAAGCATTTGGACACTGTTTCCTGAACTTTTTGAGTTCAATATTTAAAACAAAATTATGTTAAAAGAGATGATGTAAGAAAAAAAAATTAAGGTTGGATTTTCTCCTATTAATTAAGCGAAATGTTTGTTTAAATGAGCAAGAAGCACGATTTTGAAGCCGGAGTTTCATTAAAAGTATTATTGGAGAACGTCTGAATCGAATTACAAGCATTTTGGGGAAATCCGAAGATATCGAAAAAAAATCATATTTTTTGGCCGCCGCTCCCCCCTTTGAAAATTTCGAAAAAATGATTTTTTTTCAAAGTCATATTTTAGATGAACTGTGCTTTTAATATTAATTTTTGATTCAAACTGAATACAAATTCACAAAAATTTTACAAGAAAACTGCTTAATGCAAAAAATATTCGAATTTTAAATATAGAAAATGCTTACTTTTTCGAAATATTTTTCCACTCTTGAAATCGAATACGTATCTGCTCCCGAATCTTTTTTCCTACCATAAAAGAACTGTTTTATTACATATAATGCTATCTAGGTACTAAGCCAAGCAATTGGACACTGTTTCCAGATATTTTGGAGTTCAATATTTGCAACAAAATTATGTTAAAAGATATGATGTAAGAAAAAAAAATCAAGGTTTGATTTTCTCCTATTAATTAAGCGAAATGTTTGTTTAAACGAGCAAGAAGCACGATTTTGAAGCCGGAGTTTCATTAAAAGTATTATTGGAGAACGTCTGAATCGAATTACAAGCATTTTGGGGAAATCCGAAGATATCGAAAAAAAAATCATATTTTTTCGCCGCCGCTCCCCCCTTTGAAAATTTCGAAAAAAAGATTTTATTCAAAGTTGTATTCTAAATGAACTGTGCTTCTTATATTAATTTTTGATTCAAACTGAGTACAAATTCACAAAAATTTTACAAGAAATCTGCTTAATGCAAAAAATATTCGAATTTTAAATATAGAAAATGCTTACTTTTTCGAAATATTTTTCCACTCTTGAAATCGAATATGTATCTGTTCCCGAATCTTTTTTCCTAAAAGAAAAGAACTGTTTTATTACATATAATGCTGTCTAGGTACTAAGTTAAGCATTTGGACACTGTTTCCTGATATTTTGGAGTTCAATATTTGTAACAAAATTATGTTAAAAGAGATGTTGTAAGAAAAAAAAATCAAGGTTTGATTTTCTCCTATTAATTAAGCGAAAAGTTTGTTTAAGCGAGCAAGAAGCACGATTTTGAAGCCGGCGTTTCATTAAAAGTATTATTGGAGAACGTCTGAGTCGAATTATAAGCGTTTTGGGGAAATCCGAAGATATCGAAAAAAAATCAAATTTTTTCGCCGCCGCTCCCCCCTTTGAAAATTTCGAAAAAATGATTTTTTTTCAAAGTTGTATTCTAGATGAACTGTGCTTCTTATACTAATTTTTGATTCAAACTGAGTACAAATTCACAAAAATTTTACAAGAAATTTGCTTAATGCAAAAAATATTCGAATTTTAAATATAGAAAATGCTTACTTTTTCGAAATATTTTTCCACTCTTGAAATCGAATATGTATCTGTTCCCGAATCTTTTTTCCTAAAAGAAAAGAACTGTTTTATTACATATAATGCTGTCTAGGTACTAAGTTAAGCATTTGGACACTGTTTCCTGATATTTTGGAGTTCAATATTTGCAACAAAATTATGTTAAAAGATATGATGTAAGAAAAAAAAATCAAGGTTTGATTTTCTCCGTTTAATTAAGCGAAATGTTTGTTTTAACGAGCAAGAAGCACGATTTTGAAGCCGGATTTTCATTAAAAGTATTATTGGAAAACGTCTGAATCGAATTACAAGCATTTTGGGGAAATCCGAAGATATCGAAAAAAAAATCATATTTTTTCGCCGCCGCTCCCTTCTTTGAAAATTTCGAGAAAATGATTTTTTTTCAAAGTCATATTTTAGATGAATTGTGCTTCTAATATTAATTTTTGACTCAAACTGAGTACAAATTCACAAAAATTTTACAAGAAATCTGCTTAATGCAAAAAATATTCGAATTTTAAATATAGAAAATGCTTACTTTTTCATTTAAGCATTTGGACACTGTTTCCTGATATTTTGGAGTTCAATATTTGCAACAAAATTATGTTAAAAGATATGATGTAAGAAAAAAAAATCAAGGTTTGATTTTCTCCTATTAATTAAGCGAAATGTTTGTTTTAACGAGCAAGAAGCACGATTTTGAAGCCGGAGTTTCATTAAAAGTATTATTGGAAAACGTCTGAATCGAATTTCAAGCATTTTGGGGAAATTCGAAGATATCGAAAAAAAATCATATTTTTTCGCCGCCGCTCCCTTCTTTGAAAATTTCGAGAAAATGATTTTTTTTTCAAAGTCATATTTTAGATGAACTGTGCTTCTAATATTAATTTTTGACTCAAACTGAGTACAAATTCACAAAAATTTTACAAGAAATCTGCTTAATGCAAAAAATATTCGAATTTTAAATATAGAAAATGCTTACTTTTTCGAAATATTTTTCCACTCTTGAAATCGAATACGTATCTGTTCCCGAATCTTTTTTCCTACCAGAAAAGAACTGTTTTATTACATATAATGCTGTCTAGGTACTAAGTTAAGCATTTGGTCACTGTTTCCTGATATTTTGGAGTTCAATATTTGCAACAAAATTATGTAAAAAGAGATGATGTAAGAAAAAAAATCAAGGTTGGATTTTCTCCTATTAATTAAGCGAAATGTTTGTTTAAACGAGCAAGAAGCACGATTTTGAAGCCGGCGTTTCATTAAAAATATTATTGGAGAACGTCTGAATCGAATTACAAGCATTTTGGGGAAATCCGAAGATATCGAAAAAAAATCATATTTTTTCGCCGCCGCTCCCTTCTTTGAAAATTTCGAGAAAATGATTTTTTTTCAAAGTCATATTTTAGATGAATTGTGCTTCTAATATTAATTTTTGACTCAAACTGAGTACAAATTCACAAAAATTTTACAAGAAATCTGCTTAATGCAAAAAATAATCCAGTTTAAATATAGAAAATGCTTACTTTTTCATTTAAGCATTTGGACACTGTTTCCTGATATTTTGGAGTTCAATATTTGCAACAAAATTATGTTAAAAGATATGATGTAAGAAAAAAAAATCAAGGTTTGATTTTCTCCTATTAATTAAGCGAAATGTTTGTTTAAATGAGCAAGAAGCACGATTTTGAAGCCGGAGTTTCATTAAAAGTATTATTGGAGAACGTCTGAATCGAATTACAAGCATTTTGGGGAAATCCGAAGATATCGAAAAAAATCATATTTTTTCGCCGCCGCTCCCCCCTTTGAGAATTTCGAAAAAATGATTTTTTTTCAAAGTCGTATTCTAGATGAACTGTGCTTATAATATTAATTTTTGATTCAAACTGAATACAAATTCACAAAAATTTTACAAGAAATCTGCTTAATGCAAAAAATATTCGAATTTTAAATATAGAAAGTGCTTACTTTTTCGAAATATTTTTCCACTTTTGAAATCGAATACGTATCTGTTCTCGAATCTTTTTTCCTACCAGAAAAGAACTGTTTTATTACATATAATGCTGTCTAGGTACTAAGTTAAGCATTTGGACACTGTTTTCTGAACTTTTGGAGTTCAATATTTGCAACAAAATTATGTTAAAAGATATGATGTAAGAAAAAAAAATCAAGGTTTGATTTTCTCCTATTAATTAAGCGAAATGTTTGTTTTAACGAGCAAGAAGCACGATTTTGAAGCCGGAGTTTCATTAAAAGTATTATTGGAAAACGTCTGAATCGAATTACAAGCATTTTGGGGAAATCCGAAGATATCGAAAAAAAATCATATTTTTTCGCCGCCGCTCCCTTCTTTGAAAATTTCGAGAAAATGATTTTTTTTTAAAGTCATATTTTAGTTGAATTGTGCTTCTAATATTAATTTTTGACTCAAACTGAGTACAAATTCACAAAAATTTTACAAGAAATCTGCTTAATGCAAAAAATATTCGAATTTTAAATATAGAAAATGCTTACTTTTTCATTTAAGCATTTGGACACTGTTTCCTGATATTTTGGAGTTCAATATTTGCAACAAAATTATGTTAAAAGATATGATGTAAGAAAAAAAAATTAAGGTTTGATTTACTCCTATTAATTAAGCGAAATGTTTATTTTAACGAGAAAGAAGCACGATTTTGAAGCCGGAGTTTCATTAAAAGTATTATTGGAAAACGTCTGAATCGAATTACAAGCATTTTGGGGAAATCCGAAGATATCGAAAAAAAATCATATTTTTCGCCGCCGCTCCCCCCTTTGAAAATTTCGAAAAAATGATTTTTTTTCAAAGTTGTATTCTAGATGAACTGTGCTTCTCATATTAATAATTTTTGATTCAAACTGAGTACAAATTCACAAAAATTTTACAAGAAATCTGCTTAATGCAAAAAATATTCGAATTTTAAATATAGAAAATGCTTACTTTTTCGAAAAATTTTTCCACTCTTGGAATCGAATACGTATCTGTTCCCGAATCTTTTTTAATACCAGAAAAGAACTGTTTTATTACATATAATGGTGTCTAGGTACTAAGTTAAGCATTTGGACACTGTTTCCTGATATTTTGGAGTTCAATATTTGCAACAAAATTATGTTAAAAGATATGATGTAAGAAAACAAAATCAAGGTTTGATTTTCTCCTATTAATTAAGCGAAATGTTTGTTTTAACGAGCAAGAAGCACGATTTTGAAGCCGGAGTTTCATTAAAAGTATTATTGGAGAACGTCTGAATCGAATTACAAGCATTTTGGGGAAATCGAAGATATTGAAAAAAAATCAAATTTTTTCGCCGCCGCTCCCCCCTTTGAAAATTTCGAAAAAATGATTTTTTTTCAAAGTCGTATTCTAGATGAACTGTGCTTCTAATATTAATTTTTGATTCAAACTGAGTACAAATTCACAAAAATTTTACAAGAAAACTGCTTAATGCAAAAAATATTCGAATTTTAAATATAGAAAATGCTTACTTTTTCGAAATATTTTTCCACTCTTGAAATCGAATACGTATCTGTTCCCGAATCTTTTTTCCTAGCAGAAAAGAACTGTTTTATTACATATAATGCTGTCCAGGTACTAAGTTAAGCATTTGGACACTGTTTCCTGATATTTTGGAGTTCAATATTTAAAACAAAATTATGTTAAAAGAGATGATGTAAGAAAAAAAAATCAAGGTTGGATTTTCTCCTATTAATTAAGCGAAATGTTTGTTTAAATGAGCAAGACGCACGATTTTGAAGCCGGAGTTTCATTAAAAGTATTATTGGAGAACATCTGAATCGAATTACAAGCATTTTGGGGAAATCCGAAGATATCGAAAAAAAATCAATTTTTTTCGCCGCCGCTCCCCCCTTTGAAAATTTCGAAAAAATGATTTTTTTTCAAAGTCGTATTCTAGATGAACTGTGCTTCTAATATAAATTTTTGATTCAAACTGAGTACAAATTCACAAAAATTTTACAAGAAAACTGCTTAATGCAAAAAATATTCTAATTTTAAATATAGAAAATGCTTACTTTTTCGAATATTTTTCCACTCTTGAAATCGAATACGTATCTGTTCCCGAATCTTTTTTCCTAGCAGAAAAGAACTGTTTTATTACATATAATGCTGTCTAGGTACTAAGTTAAGCATTTGGACACTGTTTCCTGAACTTTTGGAGTTGAATATTTAAAACAAAATTATGTTAAAAGAGATGATATAAGAAAAAAAAATCAAGGTTGGATTTTCTCCTATTAATTAAGCGAAAT